>CM042844.1:3148908-3266408 GCA_023653725.1 Bungarus multicinctus
GGGCTTGTGAAGAGGAGCAGAGCGGAGGAAGAGGAGGAGGAGGAAGAAGACAACTGTAGAGCTCTTGATGCTGCTTGATTGTTTTCTTGCAGACGTTAAATGACCCAACTAGGGAACATCATCAGTACCAGAAGGGACGGGCGGGGGCTGCTCCCTGTTTACATACAGTGGCAAATGGAGCAAGCCCTCCTGCCATCTAGCAGTAGATGATGTTACCTAGTTGGGTCATGAAATGTCTGCAAGAAAACCGCCAACCTCAGAGAGGAGCACAGACCAAGGACGGGGGAGATTGCATGGATGGAGGTTAGATGATCGGGATCATGCGATCCCCTTTTGCGACCTTCTGACAAGGAAAGTCAAGGGAGAAGCCGGATTCACTTAATGACCATCTTATACTAACAATTACAATGATTCCCTTAGCGACGGTGGCCAGGACAGTCGTAAAATGGGGCAAAGCTTCCTTAACGAATGTCTCGCTTAGCAATGGCAATTTTGGCCTCCATTTACAGTCATAAGTCAAGGACTACCCCTGGTCATAAGTCAAGGACTACCCCTGTCTCTTTGTCTGCCCCCTCCCCCCAGATGCCACAGTCTTCGTCAGCGGATGGGGAAAACGGTTGCTGCAACGTCTCCCGGACGCCTTGATGGAGGTGATGTAGCGGCTCCCGTCGGTCTTGTGATCTATCGATCGATTTATCAATCTCTCAGTGGGAGGAAGAGGGATCCGAACCGAGACTCGATCCTCAGTCTCCTTCCTTGATCACCCTTTTCCCTAATGTGGGGGGGTCTCTGTTCTGTCCTAGGCTTCCCCCAAAAGCCCTAAGCCGACTCTTATTCATTTATTAAATGAATGTGAATTTATTGCCTTCACAGTCAGCCAACGGCCTGGCAAACTGTCTACCAAAGGTATAATCATGAGCTCAGACTTTTATCTATCTTGGAAAGCGGCCCCGTAAATAGTTCCACACCCCGTGCTGACAAGGAAGGGCTGGGCACGGAGTCTCTAGGTTACACAGACAGATCTTCACAAGGCTGGAACAAATGAACGAACGAACGAACAAATAAATGAATGGACAGGCGAATTGTCTCCTGCAAACCCCACTCTCCTTTCGCTCCTCTTTATTCCCTCTTGGGAGGGGCCATTCACCCGTCCACCTGAGCCTTTACTCCAGTGTCGACCCTTGTTCCTTAGCTAGACCCTTCATCTGGCAGCTCTGTGCATGCGCACACTGGGAACAGGCTCCAGCTGCCCTTCTTCCCTACTGATCTCCGACTCCAAAGGCAGCTGATAACTGTCAGACAGCCCTGGCCCCATCTTTGCCTCCGACGCAGAGCCCTCGTCCGAGCCTTCCCCCGACTCCAGGACCGGCCCAGGTTCCTCCCCAACCTCCTCACTGTCCGGAACTTCTGGCGGCTGTTGGGCCACAACACTCCCTTAAAGAGGTGTGGACTTCAACCCCCAGAATTCCCCAGCCAGTTTGTCCTCCCCGCCCCTCCAAAATCAGCCATCAGTTCTGGTTTTTTTGTCCCCCCCAGATTGAAATCCCTCTGGTGGGCCATGAAGTGTGCAAGGCAGCCTACGCCAAGCTGCAGAAAATGGTCACGACGGACATGATTTGTGCTGGAGAAGAACAAGGTAAATGGAGCATCTGGAATAGCATCCAATAACATCTGGGGGGAAATGATGTTGGTCGATTGAGCAGAAGTTTTGAATTCTCCTCTCTCTCTCTCTCTCTCTCTCTCTCTCTCTCTCTCAGGGGGAAAAGATGCTTGCAGTGGGGACTCTGGGGGTCCCATGGTGGCTTGGAGCAACCGGACTGGCCAATGGCAACTCCTAGGGATCGTGTCGTGGGGCGACGGATGCGGCTTGCAAGACCGCTATGGGGTCTATTCAAACGTCCTCTTGTCCGTCCCTTGGATAAGGCAAGTGGCCGAGATGGAAGATTGAGGCCTCACCTCTGGAGAGCTTTCCTTCCTTCCTTCCTTCCTTCCTTCCTTCCTTCCTTCCTTCCTTCCTTCCTTCCTTCCTCTTTCCCTTCCCTCCTTCCCTGAGTTCAGCATCTTTCAATCTTTCCTTCCTTCCTCCCTTCCTCTTTCCCTTCCCCCCCTCTCTCCCTCCCTGAGTTCAAGATCTTTCCATCTTTCCTTCCTTCCTTCCTTCCTTCCTTCCTTCCTTCCTTCCTTCCTTCCTTCCTTCTTCTTTCCCTTCCCTCCTTCCCTGAGTTCAGCATCTTTCAATCTTTCCTTCCTTCCTCCCTCCCCTTTCGCTTCCCTCCTTCTCTCCCTCCAAGTTCAGCATCTTTCAATCTTTCCTTCCTTCCTCCCTTCCTTCCCTCCTTCCCTCCGAGTTCAGCATCTTTCCATCTTTCCTTCCTTCCCTCCCTCCCTCCCTCTCCCTCCAAGTTCAGCAGCTTTCAATCATTCCTTCATTCCTTCCCTTCTTTCCTTCTCTCCCTCCCTGAGTTCAGCATCTTTCCATCTTTCCTTCCTTCCTTCCCTCCCTCCTTCTTTCCCTTCCCCCCTCTCCCTCCCTCCAAGTTCAGCATCTTTCAATCTTTCCTTTCTCCCTTCTTTCTTTCCTCCCCCTCTCTCTGCTTTTCTTCCTTCCTTTCACTTCCTTCCCTCTCCCTCTCTGCTTTTCTTCCTTCCTTCCTCTCACTTCCTTCTTCTCATTCCAATCTCTTTCCTACTTCCCTCTCTTCCTCCCTTCCTTCTCCCTCTCCCCTTCCTTTCTTCCAATCCCATTCCCCCCCTTGTTTTCCTTCCTTTCCTTCTTCTTCCCTCCCTCCCTCCCATCTTCTTCCTCCCTTCTTCTCTTCTTCCTCTCTTTCTTTCTTCCTCTCCTGTAGATGACAGGAAGATCTGATCCAAGCTAGGACTCAGCTGATGCAAACTCAGGTCCAAGGACAAAAAGCTAAACTGACCTCAAGGGAAGAAATGTGAATTTTTCCATAAAAACCACAGGACGTCTATAGCCGTGGCTCATCCTTGGGAAAGGACTGAATAATCAGGACACAGAGAAATATAGTTCTAGGCCAGAGGTCTTCAAACTTGGCAACTTTAAAACTTGTGGACTTCAACTCCCAGAATTCCTCAGCCAGCATAGCTTACTGTAAGTCTACATGGATAGATAAAGGGTGGAAAATTCCAACTGGATAAATAATTTTAAATAATAATAGAATATGCCAAATTGAATGGAAAAATGCACATTTTTTTTCAAGTTATGCAATAAAACCTCAAAATGTGTCTTGCAATTTTGCACTGATTTGTGTTTTCAAGGCTGGAAATAAAATAAATAAATTAGAAAAGTCCCATTTTTGCTACTTATTCATCCAGTTAACGCTTCACTTAAGTCTATACAGATGGATAAAGGGTGGAAATTTCCAAATCGGATAAATAATTTTAAATAATAGTAAAATGTGCCAAATTGAATGGAAAAAATGAACATGTTTCAAGAGTCCAGAATACTTTATGAAGAGAAGTTCAAAACTACAAAAAAAAAAAATTTCCACAAGAAATTTACTTATTTTTTGGGCAAAATGATGCCCATCTTCTAATTCAGCCAAGAGGTTGCTGAAACTCTCTGAAAACGCTTATAGTTAATTCTCGACTTATAACCAGTCCTCACACTTATGACCATGTTGGGTTTGCATGTTCTCTAGAGATACTAGACCTTCTGAAGTTAGAGGTTGTAACCTCCCATCTTTTTTAAAACTCATGTAAGCTGCCAGATTCAGTTAGCAACTGGGTTACTCACTCAACAATTGTAGTGATTCACTTAAGAACCATGGGAATATAAGGGTTGTAAAACAGGGTGCTATTCACCGAACAACTGTCTTGCTTAGGAATGGAAATGTTGGAGGTCCATCATAGATCATGACCTGTATGGGCCTACAATCATATACAACTATATTCATGTGATAAACCAGGTTAGGAAAACCATCCTGGTGCATTGTGGCTTAATGACAGCTCAGATCCTCCCTTGCAAACAAACCAACTTATTCCTTTTATACCAAAGAACAACGCTAGAATAGAAAATAATGGAATGGAATGGAATACAATACAATACAATACAATAGAAATGAATGGAATGAAATGGAATAGGATAGGATATGGGAATATACAGTAGAATAGAATAGAATTTAGAACAGAACAAAACAGGATAGAATAGAAATTAGAATAGCATAGAAATTAGAACAGAATAGAATAGAAATTAGAACAGAAAAGAAATTAGAACAGAATAGAAATTAGAACAGAATAGAAATTAGAGCAGAGCAAAACAGAATAGCAATTAGAACAGAACAGAATAGAATAGAAATTAGAATTGTGATGACCCAAAGGGGGAGTGACACAAAAATAACCAAGTCATGAAAATAGAAGAAAGTCCCTTTAATGCCTCCAACTTGGCCCCAATATCCAATTATCCTCGGCTGGATATCAAACTCTTAAAGAAAACAGTTTATGGAGGGAGTAAATGCAGTCTGCACCCAAAGTAAAGTTAATTCGAAATAACAAAACCCAACACAAACCACACTGAAGGAATTACTACGGCAGGCAAGGATGATGAATTGCAGATTTCTACCAGCCTCCACAGCTGGGAGGAAGCCAAAACACAGATAAGCTCTGACAAGAATAATAATACACGCTTGGTTTCCAGCACTGGGCCATACGCAGTTTGTCCTTTTAACCAGTCCTCCCAGCTGCAGCCCATGAAGGGGATCAGGGCCCTTTCCTCCCCCGTCGACCACCCCACTCCCGTTTCTCCCTTATCCGCTCCTCCCTGCGTACCCTAGGATGAAGAGGGGATGGGCCTAGATCTTCCTCTGAATTCCCTCTGCCTTGTTCTACCTCCTCCCCTGCTCCACCCCCCCCCCAGCCGGCCTGTGTGCCCTTCCCCAGTTTTCTCCACAACCACCAGAGCCGCTCCCTGTCAGCTGTTCCATCTCTCCCACAGAGCCAGACTCCAACAGGGGCATGACAAGAATAGCAATTAGAACAGAATAGAATAGAAATTAGAACAGAACATAGTAGAATCCTGTAGAATAACAGAGTTGGAAGGGACCTTGGAGGTCTTCTAGTCCAATCCCCTGCTCAGGCAGGAAACCCTACACCATTCCTGACAAATGGCTGTGCAATCTCTTCTTAAAAATTTCCAGTGTTAGAGCATTTACAACTTCTGGAGGCCTGTTGTTCCACGGATCAATTGTTCTAACTGTCAGGAAACTGTTAGGAAGTTTCTCCTTAATTCCAGGTTGCTTCTCTCCTTGAAGAGTTTCCACCCATTGCTTCTTGTCTGGCCTTCAGGGGTTTTGGAGAATAGCTTGACTGCCACTTCTTTGGGGCAGCCCCTGAGATCTTGGAAGACTGCCGTCATGTCACCCCATAGTCCTTCTTTTCATTAGACATACCCAATTCCTGCAAACATTCTTATTTTATTTTATTTTATTTATATACCGCCCCCTCTTTCTACCTTTTAGCCTCCAGTCAGTCGACTTAACTGCAGGTTCCAGCAGTCAAGGGTTAGGGCCGTTGGTGGGGGTGAGGAACCAAAGGTTTCACCTGCCCATTTGTGGTTGACCGACAGTCACTGCCTTGCTCTCAGCCAGCGTTTTCCGTCGCAATATCGGTTTGATCAGCCCCAAAAGAGAGATTTTTTTAAAAAAAAAAAATCTTCAAACCGCCCACGATGATTTTGCACAGAAACCTCCGAAGGGATTGAAAGAGGCTAAAAGGTGGTTTCGAGGGTCAGGCTAACTGAATTTTCCACCCAGCCCAGCAGGATTCTCACCCAGCGCTGGAAAAAACAGCATCGGAACATTACAGTTACAATCGAGTTTCATGCGCTCGAGTTTCGAGTTTGTGGGGTTGCTGTAATTTATTTGTTTGTTTTGTACCTTGATTTTCTCCTTTTTTTTAGAGTAAAGGCGGTGAATGCATCCAACCTTCCGTCTCCTATTTTCCCCATCACAACAACCCTGTGAGGAGGGTTGGATTGACAGAGAGGGACTGGAACAAAGTCACGGAGTAGTGTTCATGTCCATGGCTGGGACTAGAACTCCCCGTCTCCTGGTGATTGCCCAAAGTCACTCAATCGGCTTTTATCCCTAAGGTGGGACTAGAACTCACTGTATCCTGTGATTGGCCCAAAGTCACCCACTGGCTTTCATGCCTAAGGCAGGACTAGAACTCACCGTCTCCCAGTGATTGGCCCAAAGTAACCCAGTTAGCTTTCATGCCTAAGATGGGACTAGAACTCACCATCTCCCAGTGATTGGCCCAAAGTCAGCCAGTTAGCTTTTATGCCTAAGGCAGGACTAGAACTCCCCGTCTCCTGGTGATTGGCCCAAAGTCACTCAATTGGCTTTTATCCCTAAGGCGGGACTAGAACTCACTGTATCCTGTGATTGGCCCAAAGTCACCCACTGGCTTTCATGCCTAAGGCGGGACTAGAACTCCCCCTCTCCTGGTAATTGGCCCAAAGTCACCCAGTTGGCTTTCATGCCTAAAGCGGGACTAGAACTCACTGTATCCTGTGATTGGCCCAAAGTCACCCACTGGCTTTCATGCCTAAGGCAGGACTAGAATTCCCCGTCTCCTGGTGATTGACCCAAAGTCACCCAGTCAGCTTTCATGCCTAAGGCGGGACTAGAACTCACCGTCTCCTGGTAATTGGCCCAAAGTCACCCAGTTGGCTTTCATGCCTAAAGCGGGACTAGAACTCCCCGTCTCCTGGTGATTGGCCCAAAGTCACTCAATTGGCTTTTATCCCTAAGGCAGGACTAGAACTCACTGTATCCTGTGATTGGCCCAAAGTCACCCAGCTGACTTTCATGCCTCAGGCGGGACTAGAATTCCCGTCTCCTGGTGATTGACCCAAAGTCACCCAGTTGGCTTTCATGCCTAAGGCGGGACTAGAACTCCCTGCCTCCTGCTTTCTAACCTTGTACCTTACATAGTAGACCAAAGTGGCTCTCTGTTTTTGGTTTTCTATTTTTATTTCGCTTCTAGAAAGATAAGGAGGGTCTACAGCACTTTACCTGATGGTACAATTTGTTCTCATTTAGTGATCGTTCAAAGTTGCAACAGCTCTGAAAAAAATGACTATGGCTGTTTTTCACACGTGCAACCATTGCAGCATTCCCAAGGTCACATGCTCAAAATTCAGATGCTCGGCCACTGACTCCTATTTACGACGGTCTCAGCGTCCCGGCCTCATATGATCCCCTTTTGCGACCTTCTGACCAAGCCAAGACAACGAGGAAGTCAGATTCCCTTAAGAAATTGTGTTCCTCGTTTAACAACTGCAGGAATTCGCTTAGCAACGGTGGCAGGAAGAGTCGTTAAAGGGGGCAACGTTCGTTCAGCCATAGAAACGTCGGGTTCAATTGCGGCCGTACGTCGAGGACTTCCCAAATCTGCTTTGCAAACCCTCCATGTCTTTTCAGCCCTGTGGAGAGAGAGTGCCTCTGTGCCAGCACAGAGCGCCTCCCCCTTGTTGTGGCCTGCCAGCAGCCAGTGGAGCTGGTGGCAGACTCGGACAGTGACGAGGTTGGGGAGGAACCTGGGCCAGTCCTGGAGTCTGGGGAAGGCTCGGACAAGGGCTCTGCGTCGGAGGGAGAGATGGGGCCAGGGCCATCCGACAGTTCTCAGCTGCCTTTGGAATCGGAGATCAGTGAGGAAGAAGAACAGCTGGAGCCTGTTCCCAGTGTGCGCATGCACAGAGATGCCAGAAGAAGGGAACAGCTAAGGAACAAGGGTCGACTCGGGAGTAAAGGCACAGATGGATGGTGAATGGCCCCTCCCAGAGGGAATAAAGAGGAGCGAAAGGGGGGTTTGCAGGAGACATTTAGTTCAATTCATTCAGGTGAAAATCTGTTCCTGACTTCTTGCCAAGTCATTGCTGCTACAGCATGGCGTTTGGAAGATATTGGAGTGGCAACTCTCCCAGACTGATAAAGGTCTGTAGTCGTGAAATCTCTTGAAAGACTGTTGGCCGGTACTTTACTGGAGTGGAATTCCCTTCAACCTAAATAAAAGGGGTTTTTATCGGGACGAGGAGTGGGCTTCATGATCTTAGGAAGCCTCGGTCAGAACCTGACTCCAGTCGGCCACCTTCGCTCCTCCAATTCGCACAAGTTTGCCGTTCACAGGATGTGGTTTCCAGTGCAACACGGGGCTATTAGATATGTCTGGTTTCCCCCAAATGACTCAGTCCTCTCGCCTCCTCCCCACTCAGCAGTCCCCTTCGGGGTGAAGCCGAGGAACATCTGCATAGATTTGCCATCCGGAAAACCACAAAAGAAGGAGGCGCTGGCCGGGTCAAGGCTGTTGTTGCTGCAGACAGACCAGGCAAGGTGTCTGTTTAGATGTCATGCCCCTGTCAGAGAGTCTGAATCCGAGGAGGAAGACGAACAGCTGACAGGGGGCGGGAGTTTGGCTCCGTTGGCTGTGGAGGAGGCTGGGGAAGGGCGAAGTCCGGCTGGGCAGAGCAGGGAAGAGGGAGAACAAGGGAGGGAGAGTTCAGAGGAAGACCCAGGTCCACCCCCTCTTCATCCTAGGACACGCAGGGAGGAACGGAGAAGGGAGCAACATGGGTTGCATGGCTTATGGGGGAGGAAAGGGCCCTGATTCCCTTCATTAGCCGCATCTGGGAAAAGAGTTGAAAACAGATACAAGCTGTTGTGCAGCGTCTTCTGGGAACAAACGTGAGTTTATCTTGTGTTGACTTTGCTTATCTGTATTCCTGGCGCCTTCCCAACCGTGTTGAATTACCGCCGTTCCTTCACAACTGGAATTCCTGCTCCTACCTTGCCAAACTAATTACTTCCGTTTGGCTTGATTGGACTTTTAGTTACAGTTCGCGTTGACCACGTTTTGGACTTGATTCTCTGCAGCCCAAGGCTGTTCCCTGGGAGAGTTTTTCTCCAGCCCAGAAGGTAACCAGGACATTGGGGGGGGCAAAGTTGGAGCTCATCAAGGGACTCCTACGGATTGTCTGACTGTGTTGCCTTTGTGCCACACCCCTTTGGGTCATCACAGGAGGCCTCTGCATCGTCCGGGGTCTTCGGGAGGAAAACGATGGTGGCGTATTCCGTCGGTTCCCGCTGGGCGGGTTTCGGAGAGGCTGCGGGTTTCACCTTTGGTCCTCCCGGGAACGCCAGCATTTCGTAATCGACTGTGAAAACCTTTACGGCCGGAGGCTCTATGACTTCTTCCTTCGGTTCAAGCCAAAAAAAATTTAAAAAATAGGTTTTAACAAAGCCTGCATGTCTAATGTTTTTTTTAAGAGAGTTTCTGCACCTCTATCGCTGTCTGGTTTGGTTCTGCAACCGAACAAGACAGATACAGACTTCAGAGGGTAATTAGGACTGCAGAAAAAACAATTGCCACCCACCTGCCTTCAATCGAGGACCTGTATGCTGCACGAGTCAAAAAGAGGGCTGTGAAAATATTTATGGACCCCTCACATCCTGGACATAAACTGTTTCAACTCCTTCCCTCCAAATGACGTTATAGAGCCCTGCACACCAGAACAACTAGACACAAGAACAGTTTTTCCCCCAATGCCATCACTCTGCTAAACAAATAATTTCCTCAGCACTGTCCAACTATTCACAAAGTTTACACTACTATTATTGTTAATCTTCTCATCACTCCTTATCACCCATCCCCTCCCACTTGTGATTGTAGGACTGTAACTTTGTCCCTTGTATCCTCACGATTTATATGGACTTGATTGCTTATTGGTACAATAATGACTATGACTATTATTAAGTGTTGCACCTGATGATTCTTGACTCTTGATGAATGTCTCTTTCCTTTTTATGTACCCTGAGACAAATTCCTTGTGTGTCCAATCACACTTGGCCAATAAAGAATTCTATTCTATTCTATTCTATTCTATTCTATTCTATTCTATTCTATTCTATTCTATTCTATTCTATTCTATTCTATTCTATTCTATTCTATTCCATTCCATTCCATTCCAATATTCTATTCTATTCTATATTCTATTCTATTCTATTCTATTTATTTATTTATTTAATCAATCTTCTATACCGCCCCCTCTCCCGGCGGGACTCGGGGCAGTGTACAGCCGAATAAAAAGAGAGACATAAATACAATATTTAAAATGGAATTAAAAGAATTAAATAATTGGCTGAAAAATTAAAACTATCAAAAGGTTAAAAACTAAAAAAACATTTAAAATCAATTAAAACCCTGTAACTAACTCTAGGCCAGACTGGCTTGATGGAATAAGTGGGTCTTCAGCGCACGCTGGAAGGTTAATAGGTCAGGGATGGTCCTCATCTCTATTCTATATTCTATTCTATTCTATATTCTATTCTATTCTATTCAAACCAAGTTTTATTTTATTTCTAAGTAAAAACTGAATTTAGGTTTGGAGATTCAAGTCTCCTGTTTGACACATTTATGGCCATGTAACTTAATACATTATTTATTTGTTTGTTTAAATAAATACATTTCTTTAAAGTTTACTTAAAGTACAGGTAGCCCTCGACCTTATGGCCACAATTGGAAATACAGGTAGCCTTCGAATGACGGCCACAACCGAGGCCAAACTTTCCTTTGCGAAGTTGTTACGGGAGTTTTGCCCCATTTAATGACCTTTCTTGACACCGCCTTTAAGGGAATCGCTGTAGTTGTTAAGTGAGCGACACGGTTGTTAAGCGAATCTGGCTTCCCCCGGTTGACTTTGCTTGGCGGAAGGTCGCAAAAGGGGATCATGTGATCCCAGGACTCTGTAACCGTCACAATTACGAGTCAGTTGCCAAGTGCCTGAATTTTGATCTATGGGGAAGCTGCAACGGTTGTTAAGTGTGAAAAACGGTCCTAAGTCACATTTTTTCCCAGTGCCCAGTGTAAGTTCAAAAGGTCTCTAAAGGTGGAGCCTTTACGCCAGGCAAGAAACAGCAGATTTGAGGCCAACTTGAGGCCTTTTTCGGCCTCCCAGAGGTTCGAGGGAAGCTCGAGGGAAGCCTCTGCAGCCTTTGGAGGCTGAAAAATGGGCCCGTTTCGTCACTTTCAGTATTTCCGGAAATACAGGAAGTGACTAAACGGGCCTGTTTTTTGGCCTCCAAAGGCTGCCGAGGCTTCCCTGAAGCCTCCGGGAGGCCAAAAGAGGCCTCAAGTGGGCCAAAAATCAGCTGGGAGGCACGCAGATGTGCAGTGAGGTTAAGTTTGTTCACGTGCCGGCACAAATGGCTCTGCGTGCCACCTGTGGCACGCGTGCCATAGGTTCGCCATGACGGGCATAGGTTCTCCTGCTTGAGCAGGGGGTTGGACTAGAAGACCTCTAAGGTCCCTTCCAGCTCTATTCTCATTCTTATTCTTATGATGATGCTGGGACCCCATTTTCAGAAGCAAAATGGAACTTACCAAAGGAGCAATTCCATGCTTCTGTTCCTTTTGCTCTGCAAGAAAAATGAGAATTAGAACTCGTTCCAGGTCCTGCGGCAACAGAATTTTCCCTTTTAATAATACGTTCATCAGTATCTTTGAATCTTGCAAATTCTGAGAATACCCCTTGGTTTCCGTATTTTTTGTAAAAAAATGGGTACATTAGCTATAATATTTAGGATATTTCAATCTTTCAATCATCAACTCCTTTTAATAACCCCATAATTGCGGGGTGGAGCCTAGGCAACTGAATGAGGTGTTTACTGGCCGGATGCCCTTCCTGTCCCCATTGTGGAGTTTTGTGTGGATCGATATCAGTTTCTATCATTATTTGAATAGATTAATATTTTTGAAATAATAAATGATCTAGAATGTAATTGAGGAAAAAATACCATGCGGAATCTGACTTTATATATAAAGTCAGATTCCGCATGATATTTTTTCCTCAATTACATTCATATACATACATACTTGTAATACAAGTATATATACTCATTCCCCTATATCGCTGATCTGGAGGAGAACCAGTGGCCTAATGGCAATTAACAACAGCCTCACATGTAATACTTCCCAGGTTCAAATCCCAGTAAGGGTATGGCTAGCTGACGAGAGCTAAATAGCTCGAAATAGATCTATCCTAGTCTCCCTTGTTTAATTATTTATCAGCTCAAAATCCTAACACACACACATATATATATATACATACATACACACACACACACACACACATACATACATACATACATACATAAGTGATATGTAGTAGTTAAGAGACTATTGTTATTGTTATTTAGAATGTGATAATCAAAAAAGTGATTATATTATGGTTAATTTTTATTATGAATTAAAGGGGAGTAAATTGAGGGATGTACAGGGCAAAGGGGTGGCACACTTGAATTGATAAATAAAGGGGGAAATTTCTGAATTATTAGAATTAAGATGAAATTTATTGAATAATGAACGAAATAATAGTATGTGATAAAATTGCAAATGCGACAGATAAAAGTATATAAGTATAACGAACATAGAAATGAAATCAGAATTTGAGGTAACACTGTAAAATAAGACATGGGAATATTTAAAGAAAAAGGAAGCAAGTTATGATACGAATTGGAAATGGACAAAATAAGTGCGATGAATATAAGAATGTTTGAGAATATTTAAAGGAAGATGGGAAAAGTAATGCTATGATGTGAAAAGATGAATATGTAACTAAGGTCATGCTTGCACTGAAATGCAAAAATCTGGAACCACATTGTTCACCAAAACAAGATGTTTTTATAAAATATAAAAATAAAAAAGAATATTTAAAATATTTTTTAAAAAAACAACTTGCAAATTGTATGCTGTTTAGCACAAACGGCAACTTACTTTGTCTTCTCCTTCTGATGATCCACAACGAGAAATATAACACAATGAGCAGGATAAACAATCCAGACCCTCGCAAGTCAGAGAAAGAACTCTTGGCGTCTCTTCGGTCGCCATCGTCCTGTTCCTTAACCGTAGTGATCTCGCCTGGAAGTTGAGTTGCAACGGCTTTTTCTGGAGACGAGAACATCAAGATTATTTCTGGATTTTTCCCTTCTACCACTTCAGCTCATCCAAAGCGAATCCAGGTGTATAGGAGACACGCCTCGGATACACAATATGTAGCCCACATCTCTCTTGGATAGGAAGGGTTGATTTTCCTTGGATCGGTGTCTCTCAACGTTGGGAGCTTTAAGATGGGCGGACTTCAACTCCCAGAATTCCCCAGTGGGTTAGGGAACTCTGGGAGTTGAAGTCCACCCATCTTAAAGTTGCTCAGAAAGGTTGGTGTAAATGGACACCTTTAACGGGAAAAACGGTGCAGAAAATGTGAATTTGGTGTTTCTCCTGCCTTAGATCCTGTTTCAGGGTTTCTCAATCTTAATGTCGACTCATAAAATATTTCTATGGGCTTTTTAGAGTTGTCAACAGAAAGGGAGGGGGGGAAAGGGGTTAGAAAGAGCAGTGTGACAGCTTGGAAATCGAAAGTGCATTCCATAAATGTTTTCAAAGATAGTAACTAGGTGACCGAAGTTTCTGCCTTGCAAAATTCTAACTGGAGAGCATGATTGATGGCTCTTGGCTATGGATGTGTCCCATTGGAGAATAGAATACACCCAGGGGTTGGAGGGAAAACCAGGGTCAAGAGTGACAATGAATGATGTGCCTCAGAGTCGGCTGCACCCAGAAACTGCTGGACATGTTTACTCTTAATAAATCCTTTTTTTGAAGTTTTGGAAGTTCGGTTCGAGATTCATGATTTAAATGGGGTGACTGCCGGAATCCTGACAGTTGAGAACTTTAAGATGAGTGGACTTCAACTCCCAGAATTCCCTAGTGGCTAGGGAATTCTGGGAGTTGAAGTCCCTCCATCTTAACATGGTTAAGGTTCAGAAACATTGACTTATGGACACCTTTAATGGAAAAGTGATAGAAAAAAATGTGAAAGTAGACTTAAATCCTGTTCCAAGGTTTCTCAACTTTGAGGACTTTCAAATGGGTGGGACTTCAACACCCACAATTCTCCAGCAGCTAGAGAATTCTGGGAGTTGAAGTCCAGACTTCTTAAAAGTTCTGAAGGTTGAAGGCCACTGTTCTACTCATTGGAGATTGTCATGGTTCTACACACATTCCCACCTTCGGGGGTTGGGCTTCTACCGGTTCTCCCCGGTTCAAAAGAACCGGTAGCTAATTTTATGACTGTTTTATGGCTGGTTCGGCAAACTGGCAAATCCCACCTCTGGCTGGCCCTGCCCGCTCCACCCCTCCCAGGAAACCCCACGCAGCCTGTTTTGGGTGCAGATAAGAGCATGGCCCACGCAGAAACTCGGGGAGCATGAAAAATGGACTTCGCGCAGGTTCCGGAAGACTGGAAACAGGCCCGTTTCTGACTTCCAGAGAGCCTTCGAAGCCAGGAAGGCCATTTTTACCTCCCAAAGCTCATGGAAAGCCTACAGGACCCAGGGAGGGTGAAAAACCAGACCGTCTCCAACCCATTTTCAGGCTCTGGAGCCCAGAGAGCCTATTTTCACTCTCCCAGAGGCTCAAGGAAAGCCCCCGGGGCCCAAGGAGGACAAAAACGCCCCCACCCCTCTCCATCATAGTGCCAGGAGGTCTACATGGCCACGCCCACTGTGGCCACATCCACCCTGCAACCAGGCAGAGAACCAATTGGTAAAACTTTTGAAGCCCACCCCTGCCCACCTTCCATCTGAACCGCTGGTCCTCTCCCTGTCCAGTCACGGTCCATAAGCAAGACCCAGAGATAGTTCCGATGGAACTCAAGACTTCTGGGCCTCAAATTCAATACGAATAATGAAATTTATTTATTTATTTATTTTTATTTTATTTAAGCACTTATATACCGCCCTTCTCCCGAAGGACTCAGGGCGGTGCACAGCCGATCCTACCCCAAAACACTATACAAAAATTAAAATGAATTAAATAATTTAGGCTGTATTAATTAAAAAGTTTACCCTCCCCCATAACTAATTAAAAACCCCAGATATTAAAACCCAATTTAAAACGGGAGACAAAGTTAAAATCTTGTGTCAGCCTAGGCCAGCTTGCTCAAAGAGCCAAGTTTTTAACGCCCGTCTGAAGGCTCTCCGGTCCGTGCTGGTGCGTATCTCTGGGGGCAGACTATTCCAGAGGGCGGGGGCCCCCACAGAGAAGGCCCTACTCCTGGGAGCCGCCAGCTGACACATAGAAGCCGACGGCACCCGGAGAAGGCCCTCCCTGTGGGAACGCACAGGTCTGCTGGAGATCACCGGCAGAACGCGGTCCTGCAGGTAGCCTGGCCCGATGCCATGGATCGCTTTAAAGGTCAAAACTAGAACCTTAAAGCTTAGAAATGCTGGTCGAGGGACGAGCGTCCTTCTTCGGAAAGGACATTCTGGGTTTTCTTGTTTCATAAAGAAGGTAGAACATGAAAGGTGGAGAACCACTGAACTGGGATCCACCCTATCCATGGTTGACAGCCAGCCTACAGAGCTTCCTTCTTGATCTCCCGAGATCCACCATGCCCAGTGTGTCAAGCCCGAAATTGACATCTGCACAGCCATTTTCATTTAGCCCTGGAATATATTCCTTTTCTTTCTTTCCCTTTGCTGGGTTATGGGTGTGGCGGGGAAGGGAGAGAAGGATTTCGGGCTTGCCACATTCCCAAGTTGAGAGGAGTGGAGATAGAGAGAGTTGTTTAGGCTAGGTGGTTCTCCTTCCCGTGGGAACGAAAGCTGACCCTGCTGAGACCTGGAGGTCGAGATGGATGACAACCAGACAGACATTGATTTACTTCTATTGGGGGGGAATGTGACTTTTAGGGGGGAGCTGTTTCTAACTTCCAATATTATGTGGGGTAATTCCGGGTTTTTGTCAGATCTGGAACGACAACAGAGTTGGCCAAGTGGATGCTTTCCTAAATAAAAGGAATGGTTTTGGAAGACGGGCTTTGCTCTTTTCTTTTGAAATGGATTTCATCCCTTGGAAACCTGAGACCCAGGTTCGCAGGTTGAAACAGAGCCGCGGTAGGGAACCTTGGCTCTTTTATCACTGATGGACTTCAACTCCCAGAATTCCTGAGTGAGCCATAAACGTTTCCCCATCCCTGGCCTAGTGGTTTTTCAGTTGTGAGGGAAATCAATTTTTGACTTGAATGGGACTGTTTAATATACAAATATAGGACATATAAAGAATATTGATCATTCAAGTCAAAAATTAGGACATTTGTATATTGAACAATCCCATTCAAATCAAAAATTGATTTCCCTCACAACTGAAAAACCACTAGGCCAGGGATGGGGAAACGTTTATGGCTCACTCAGGAATTCTGGGAGTTGAAGTCCATAAGTGATAAAAGAGCCAAGGTTCCCTACCGCTGAAACAGAGCATTCCTCCCACTTCAACCTCAATGGAGTTCAAGTTGCCTCCAGGAGTTGTGGATGCTCCATCACTGGCAGCTTTTAAGAAGAGGCTGGACAGCTATTTGTCTGAAATGGTGTAAGGTGCTGATGGAGAACCTTTTCGGCACTGGGTGCCCAAACTGGAAGGCCCATGCATGCGTGTACATGGGCGCGTGCCGGAGCACGGGAAAATCAAAAACCAGCTGGCCAGAGCGCGAATATCTGGGGTTTTCTGACGTTTTTGGGGCATTTTCAAGGCCATTTTCAGGCTGTTTTTTTTTGCGCCGGTTTTGGTGCGAAAAATGACCCAGAAATGGCCTGGAAAATAGCTTGATTTTTGCCTGTTTTCAGACCATTTTGGGGGGTCATTTTCAGGCCCTTTTTCATGCAAAAATACCCCATAAATGACCTGGGAAATGTCCTGGAAAACAGCCTGTTTTGGGGGCATTTTCAGGCTGTTTTTGAGCTATTTTCAGGGCGTTTACAGGCAATTTTTCATGCCAAAAATGGCCTGGAAATAGCCTATTTTTCCAGGCCTTTTTTCCGGTACTCTGATACCCGCGAAGACCAGCTGGCCAGCACACATCCACCAGAAACCAGGAGGGCAGCTGGCGATGGTGCACGTGCCCACTGAGAGGCTCTGCATGCCGCCTCTGACATGCGTGCCATAGGTTCGCCATCACAAGTCTCTTGCTTGAGTGTTCTGACCCCAAAACCTGGTTCCAAGGAAACAACCACGAAACGGAGGTAACAGCAAAACCTCTTAATGATTCTTTATGAATTCCGTTCCTTCCCGGTTAAAAGGCTGCTTCAAACTCATGGTCTCTGATAAGAACAAGCCTTGCCTAGGTGGTGCAAGGCTGCCAAGAGCACTAGATAAAGTTGCCAAGAAATATTTCAAATGCAAAGAGTCTCCAATCAGCAACCAAGATATCCCGAACATCCACAAGGCTTGAGTGCAACAACTTCTTTGCTTCCTGCACAGAACTCCAGTTTCTCAACTGGCTTTTATCTCTTAAGGGAAGGGCCATCACCTTGCAGCCTTACTCCAGAGTCTCCCGTGCTGCTGCAGCTGCTCTTTCCTTTGAGCAGCCCTGTGCGCGCACACACTGAGCACAGGCTCCTCGGGAGCCTCTTCCTCATTGCTGCCAGCCTCCACAATCTCCGAAGGCAGCCCCCCACTCCCTGATGGTCCTGGCCCCATCCCTGCATCCCACGCAGACCCCTCATCCGAGTCCTCGCTCTCTGAGATTTCAGCTGTCCGCACCTGCTGTCGGCAAACCACAACATTTGAGCAGGGGGTTGGACTAGAAGACCTCTAAGGTCCCTTTCCAACTCTGTTATTGTGTTATGAATTTAACAACTGCAGTGATTCACTTAGCAAGCGTGCCCCGTTTTAACTGTGATAAAATGGGCAGAAAACTTACTCCATAGCCGCCTTGTTTTACCAATGGAAATGTTGCGCTTCACCGTAGTCATAATTCTACGGGACTAGCTGTAATCTGTACAATCGGTCATTTGGCTGCTAAAACCCACCCCAGCAACTCAAAACACGCCATTCACACCTGTGACGGTGAGGTTGCCTCGATTGCTCTCCAAGATGGTCCCTTCTGAGTGAAAGGGGTTCACCCAACAGTAGTAAGTCCCGCTGTCGTTCTTCTCCAGCTGTCGTATTTCCATCTCGTACACGCACTTGTCTCCTTTGGAAAAGCTGTACTTTTGATTGCTGCCGTCCAATTTGACCGGCTGACGGTCGTAGCCCTGTTTGTACCAGTTCAGATGTTTTCCGAAATCAGGGTTGGAGATGGAACAAGTAAACTTAGCCGTCTCTCCCTCCGTTAAGTTTAACTGGCGTGGGTGAAAACTTGCTGGGAGAAGAAAAGGAGCAGAAGAAACATCCATCACACAACTGAATTAGCAGGCCCATTCATGGCAGTTTTAACTTTTAAGGTTTGACTTACAACGGTTCAAAGCTACGACGGCACTAAACTTGCAAGATTTCTTTTTCCCGCCGTGTACATAAATACATTCGAACGAGACTGTATTGTTTCTCTGTGTCACAGACTACCGTGTTTTCCCGAAAATAAGACCTAACCAGAAAATAAACCCTGGCTTAGTATGATCTTTCGGGATGCTCGTAATATAAGCCCTACCCCCCCCCAAAAATAAGCCCCTGTTAAGATCGTCCACAGGATGGACACATTCCGCGGATTCCCCCCCCCCAAAAAATAAGACCTAATAGAAAAATAACTTCATTGTCACTTTGAATGTACGCAAATCGGCACACGTTAAAAGTGAAATTTCGTTGCATCCAGCTCTCAAAGGGTCTACCCCTTCCAATATACACTACATAATATAACAGAATAAATAAATAAATACAGATAAATACAGAGTCCAGTTCGGATTATACATGTACATCGGCGAGAGAAACGAATCTTGCGAGTTTGCCAGACGGATGGTCTAGGGAACAAAACTGATCCAGAATCTTGTGGTCCTGCTAGAAATACTTCAAAACTTCCTCCCAGAGGGGAGCAACAGAAACAGACTGTGAAGGGGGTGTGTATGTGGGGGGGGGGTCTCTAACAATGCTTTGAGCTCTAAGCACATAGCGCTTACAAGCAGCATCCTGAATAATGGGAAGCGAGCGTCCTGTAATCTTCTCGACTATCCTCACCGCTCTCTGTAGGGACAAGCAAAATTCCATGGGAAAAAAAAAAAACGGATTCACTCAATGACTTAACAATTGCAGTGGTTCCCTTAACGACGGTGGCAAGAAAGGTTGTAAAATAGAACGAAGACTCACTTCAGAACCCGCTTGCCTTGCGGCAGAAATTTGGGGCTGAATTGATGTCGTTAAGTCAAGGACCACCTGTATATCCGCCGGATTCTTGTGCTACTCTTCTTTCCAGCCAAAGATTTACAGAGCAAATTTTCCCCAAAGGCAAGGCTGCACAATTTTTTTGTGCGTGTAAATTGAATTAACATTTTTTTTCATCCACGAGCCACTGAAAATACGGAAAAAAAACTTTCTACCCTTTCAATATTTCTTCGACAGGGAGGACAATTGACCAGTGGAACAGCTTGCCACCAGAAGTTGTGGGTACTCCAACACTGGAGGCTGCTATTATTATTATTATTATTATTATTATTATTATTATTATTATTATTATTATTATTATTATTATTATTATATCTTTTAGTGAGATTCACAGCCTTTGGTTGGTAGCTCAACAGCTCGAGTCCTAATCCAGGACCTAGGAACTGTTCAGGTAGCATCAGAGGATAATACTGCTCCAAGTAAGGTGATCGTTTATTATTATTATACACAAAAATGACAGCATACACAGCAAACAAGATAACCATGCTGGGTTTCGTGTCACAAATCACTAGTCGAACACTTCCCAAGTGTTTAGAACTGCATGATGTATCGGCAAATTGTGCAAACAGATCATTAGCAGATTATTATTATTATTATTATTATTTGTATAAATATAACACGGTGCAGCCGTTCTGGCGTTACAATTGTTATTCATATATAAATGTTACTTCACCATTTGCAATCATTTTGTTTGATACATTATTTGCTAATTATTCTGTTCACCATAGCTACCTATATTCCAACCTTGCCTTCTTCTGTGCAACTACTGATAAAAATTTATTCCACGTTTCACAGTATTCAGATTCCCCCTTGTTTTTTAATGCTAAAGTTAACCTGTCCTATTCTGCACAGGCCATAATTTTCCTTATTATCTCTGTTTCTGGTGGTATGCTTTCCTTCTTCCAATATTGCATATATATTATTCTAGCCGCCGTCAACGCATGTACCGTTAGATAGATTAAATCCTTCCTATATCCTTCTGGTATTATTCCTAGGAGGAAAAATTCCAGCTTAAATGGAATACTCTCCCCAATCATTTGTTCCACCTGTATTTGGATCAATCTCCAATGCTTTTTTGCAGCACTGGAAGTCCACCACATATGAAAATATGTGCCTGATACATCTTTGCATTTCCAACTATTTGGAGATATATTTTTAAACATTTTAGAAAGCCTTGCTGGAGGAAGATGCCATTTGTAAAACATCTTATAAAGGTTTCCTTATATGCTGTGGCCAATATTAATTTCCTATCGGTGGTCCAAAGCTTTTGCCATTTAGTCAATTCAATATTATAACCGAATTTTTTTGCCTGTGCTACCATTGTTTCTTTTACATGCTCTTCTTCGAGTTTGTATTCTAATTAATTGTTATCTATACAGTACTTTTATTAATTTATCATCCGTCTCTAGCTGAAGCTTATCCAGAATTATTAACTCTTTATTAATGCCCCGTGTTTTCCTATCCTGTGTGTATCTTGTTTGTATCGGTAAGTAGAACCACCATTCTACATTTACCCCTTGTGCTACCAGTTCTGGAGGCTTTTAAGAAGAGGCTGGATAGCCATTTTTCTGGAATGTTGTAGGGTCTCTTGTTAGAGCAGAGGGCTCGACTAGAAGACCTCCAAGGTCCCTTGCAGTCCCATGATTCAGGAAGGAAGGTTTTTACAGATAATCAGAGTTGGAAGGGACCTTATAGGTCTTCTAGTCCAACCGCACCCCGGCCAGGCAAGGAAACCCTACACCATTTTGAACAAACAGTTGTCTGATCTTTACCTCAAGCCCTCCACCAGTGTTTTAAAGTTCTTTTCTGTGGAATTTGATTGCTATAAGAATAACATGTTGAAATATTGCATAAGACAATAATGAAAGATTACAACTTAACAAAAATAACTGTATCATTGTTAGTATCACATAATTTGTTAAACGTAAATATGACAAATACTATTTTATTTGTATTAAAATGTGGATATTTTTTAAATGCAGCAGTGGCATTATTAAAAATTAAAAGGGGATAAATGATGGAAAATTATAACCCAATATAAATTTGAGAACTGTTATCAGAATCATAGAGTATATCAAACCCTGCAAATATGATTATTAATATGATTATTTGTAGCAAAAAGGGGTGAATGTTAAGAATATAGAAATTGACACAAAAATAACATACTGAAATATCAGTGAATCAAGAACGATAATTTAACAAAATAGGCATATTCATACCAAATTTTAAAAGATTGTCAATTGTGTTAAACATGAAGAATATTGTCATATTACCGTGTGTGGTGGACATACCCTACAGCAAGAAAATATTGGCCAAGGACAAAAAAAACGGATAGAAGAAATAATTAAACAGCAAATTGAATTAAGACAGGAGACTTTACTATGAGATATAATAATGGGAAAATATGATAAGAAAACAGAGTATTTAATGCTACATTTATTAACGGCAGCACAAGAATAACTCATGCACAGAATTGTAAAAATGATAGTAAAGAGGAAAATGTAGTCAGAAAAATACTAGCCGAGTTGGATAAGTTGACCATGGAGATAAAGAGAGAAAACGGATTATTATTTGATGTGAAATATACTGTATGATCGGCTAACTAATAGATATAGAGTTGAATAGAGAAGAAGACAATAAGCTAATAAGGTAAAAGATATAGTGGATAAAGATAGATTAAGCAATATAGACAACCATATAGTTAATATTTATGTAAAAGTATGTATACCATCATGAAAGCGTTGTAATGAATGGAAATGATGTTGTATATAAGAAAAATTGTTTGATACAAATTATCTTTTTTTTAAAAAGAATATTGTCATCTTTGTTTTAAAATGTAAGGCACTCCTGTGCCACACTGTTCACCCAATAGTATGTTTCTTGAAACAAGGAAAAATGTAATATATATATATATATAGGGGAAAAGAAAATGTTCTTTTCTTCCATTGAGACCGTTACTCGCGAGGAACACGCTGGGTACGTACCGAAGGGTTTGGCCAGCAGCGCCGACGGGAAGAAAAGGAACCCCCAAAGG
This sequence comes from Bungarus multicinctus, assembly GCA_023653725.1. Taxonomy (NCBI): domain Eukaryota; kingdom Metazoa; phylum Chordata; class Lepidosauria; order Squamata; family Elapidae; genus Bungarus; species Bungarus multicinctus. The sequence goes on from CM042844.1 coordinate 3,171,170, forward strand.
ACATGAAACACGTTCTCCATCGTCACCCCCCCAAAAAAGTTGGCTACTTGTAGAGGGATTTTCTGCAGTTTCAGCTGGACGGAGGGAAGAGCATCAGTCAACTGCGGGGAGACCTGCCACATCAGGAGAGGAGAATGGGATTTCGCCTTCTTGGCACCCCCCACCACCCCCCGGCTGTACCCCAAAAATATGGACCAAGCCGGGGTAGGTGTGTGTGTGAACCTGCTACCTCCCTGCCTGCCTTCCTCTCTCGCCTTCGACGCATTGCACCGAATCTCTGCCAGGCTGCGAGGAAAGGAAATGACACGAGAGAAGATGAGAGAGCCGTGCTTCAACCTCCCACCTCAGCAGACCACAGGTGGCTTGCGAAGAGCAGCGCTGGCATCTTATATCGGGAGACACAGGAAGCCGGCTCGTCTCGCAGGTCGTGCCGGGGCTCGGCGGCATCGAAGGCGCAAAGGTGGCGCCACGGGGACTGTTGGGTTCTTGTGGGCCTTGATGCGATGGAAGGCCTAAGGGTGGGAAGGAAGGAAGGAAAGGAGGAAAGAAAGAAGAAGGAAAGAAGGAAAAGGAAGGAAAGAAGGAAAAAAGGAGGAAAGAAAGAAGGGAAGGAGGCAGGGAGGAAAGAAGGAAGGAAGGAAAAAAGGAAAGAGGGAGCGAGGGAGGGAGGAAAGAGAGGCAGAGAGGGAGGGAGGATTAGATTAGATTAGATTAAGAGTTGGAAGGGACCTTGTAGGTCATCTAGTCCAATCCCCCGCCCAAGTAGAAGACCCTACATTGGAAAGAAGGAAGGAAGGAAGGAAGGAAGGAAGGAAGGAAGGAAGGAAGGAAGGAAGGAAGGAAGGAAGGAAGGAAGGAAGGAAATGAGAAGGAAAGAAGGAAAAGGAAGGAAGGAAAGAAGGAAAAGGAAAAAGGAAAGGAGGAGAGAAAGAAGAAGGGAGAAAGGAAAAAAGGAAAGAAAGAGGGAGGGAGGGAGGGAGGGAAGGAGGGAGGAAAGAGAGGCAGAGAGGGAGGGAGGGAGGATTAGATTAGATTAAGAGTTGGAAGGGATCTTGTAGGTCATCTAGTCCAATCCCCCTCCCAAGTATAAGACTACATCATAAGGAAGGAAGGAAGGAAGGAAGGAAGGAAATGAGAAAGGAAAGAAGGAAAAGGAAGGAAGGAAAGAAGGAAGGAAGGAAAAAGGAAAGGAGGAAAGAAAGAAGAAGGGAGGGAGGCAGGGAGGAAAGAAGGAAAAAAGGAAAGAGGGAGGGAGGAAAGGAGGGAGGGAGGAAAGAGAGGCAGAGAGGGAGGGAGGGAGGATTAGATTAGATTAGACTAAGAGTTGGAAGGGACCTTGTAGGTCATCTAGTCCAATCCCCCGCCCAAGTAGAAGACCCTATATCGGAAGGAAGGAAGGAAGGAAGGAAGGAAGGAAGGAAGGAAGGAAGGAAGGAAGGAAGGAAGGAAGGAAGGAAGGAAAACAGAGACACAGAAAGAGAGGGAAGGAAGGTAGGATGGAAGGAAGGAAGGACAGAAGGAAGAAGGAAAAAGAGAAAGAGAAAAGAAAGGAACGTAGGAAAGAAAGAAGAATGGAAGGGTGGAAGGAAACAGAGAGAAGGAAGGAAAACAGAGAGACAGAGAGAAGGTAGGAAAATAGGAAAGGAAGGAAGGAAGGAAGAAAGGAAGGAAGGAAGGAAAGTTTCCAAGAATTTCCATAGTATCTTTTCAGCTTGCTCACACAAGTTAATGCAGGCGTGGGCTGCATCAACAGAGAGATAGCACTAAGATGACATGAAGTGTTAGTACAGGTGGTCTTCGATTTACAACAGTTCCTTTAGTGACTGTTCAAAGTTACAACAGCACTGAAAAAAAGTGACTTAGGACTGTTTTTCACACTTATGACCTATTGCAGCATCCCTGTGACCCCACAATCATGGAGATAAAAGCGAGCTGGTTGCCAGAGGCCCAAAATGTTGTGACCAAAGGGGTGTGTGTGCGTGCGTGCGTGTGTTTAGGGAGGGGCTGCCAGAACTTTAGAAACAGGCTGTTTGTAACTGAAATCTATTGTAACTTCAATCGTTAAGCGACCGGTCGTTAAGTGAGGACTTCCTATACCCCTTACTAGCAAAGTCCACGATAAGTAGTTTATAAGAGGTAGTCCCCAACTTATGACCCCAACTGAGCCCAACATTGATGTTGCTCAGGGGAGAAATTTGTTCGCCTTTTTACGACCTGTCTCGCCACCGTCGTTAAGCGAATCCCTGCAGTCGTTAAATGAATAACCTGAATGTTAAGCGAATCCGGCTTCCCCGTAGACCTGGGCTGGTCCGAAGGTCGCAATCAGGGGATCTCGTGACCCCCGGGACGACTCTGCGACCTGCCTTAGTACGAGTCAAAGGCCAAGGGTCTGAATTTGGATCGCGCGACCGTGGGGGAGGCTACGACGGTCATAAGTGTGTGGGGGGGGGGGGGAAAAAAGCCCCCCCCCGGTCCTGAGTTGCTTTTTTTTTCAGCGACGTCGTACTTCCAAGCGGTCACTGAACGAACTGCTTTGTTAAAACATACTGTGGGAATTCTTTTCAAAGACGATAAACAGGCGGAAAGTTTAAACTCTGCAGGGTGGGTGTTGATCTGGAGTTGATTCTAGAATTTGCTTTTTTTAAAATCAGAATCAAACCCAGGCAGGAACTAGCAATATATATATATATATATTTTTTTCCATTTTGAGGTTTCCGAAGAACCGAAAACAGAACAGTTAACGGTTCTTCCTTTCTTTCCTTTTTCAAATTTCATATCTGATGGTGCTTATCCAGTTATCAAGATGGCTCATTTGTGAGTAAGAGGCTCCGGGCCATTTTCGCAACATTTCAGCGAAAGGCGAAGCCAAATTTGCCAGGCTGAATTTTAACTAAGGTTTGTTTGTTTTTCTTCGTGGCTGCGAACAGGGGGATTTTTTTTTTTGTATCATATTTCGTTCGGCAGGGTTAAGAAATTCGGCTTTCGTGTGGTTTTTTTTTTCCTCCTCCCCCCCCTTTAAAAACGAGCCACTAAAAGTCGCTTGTTTTCGCGGTCTGCTATTTTAATGGTTCAAGAACTCGAATTTTAGAACAAGCTACATACCAGCATAACGTAACAAACAATAGATTCAAGATTAACAGAGTTTGAAGGGATCTTGTAGGTCCATCTAGTCCAATTAACTAGGTTTTTAAATTTAAAGAAAAAAAAATTTCTAAATTTTAAATCTATTAGTTTTATATTTTAAATTGTATTTTGGCCTTGATTTGTTGAATCTGTTTTTAATTGTATATATTATCTGTTTTTAGTTGGCTGTGCACCGGCCCGAGTCCCTTTTTGGGAGAGGGGGCGGTATAGAAATTCAATAAATAAATAAACCCACACACCCAAGCAGGAGACCTCACACCATTTCTAACCAATAGTAGTCCAGTCTCTTCTTGGAAGCTTCCAGGGATGAAACTCACACAACTTCCAAAGGCAACTTCTGTCCCATGGGTTGATTGTTCTCCCTGTCAGAAAGTTTCTCCTTATTTCCAGGTTGAATCTCTCCTGGATCAGTTCCCATCCGTTATTCCTTGTCTGGCCTTCAAAGATGCTTTGGAGAATAGCTTGACCCCTTCCTCCTCTCTGGGGCAGCCCCCCCAAATATTGGAAGACTGCTATCCTATCTCCCCTTTTTATTAAACTAACAGAATAACAGAGTTGGAAGGGACCTTGGAGGTCATCTAGTTCCACCCCCCGCCCAAGTGGGAGACCCTACACTATTTTTGACAGATGGCAGTCCAGTCTCTTCTCGAAAGTCTCCAATGTTGGAGCAGCCACTATGTCTAGTGGCAAGCTGTTCCACGGATTAATTTTCTCACTGTCAGAAAGTTTCTCCTTATTTCTAGGTTGAATCTCTCCTGGATCATTATTCTTTTTCTGGCCTTTGGGTGCCTTGGAGAATAGCTTCACCCCTTCTTCCTCTCTGGAGCAGCCCCTCAAATATTGGAAGATGCTCTCCTGTCTCCCCTGGTCCTTCTCCTCCTAGATTAGCCAGGGCCAGTTCCTGCAACCGTTCTTCGTATATTTGAGCCTCCAGTCCCCTAAATCTTCTTGGTTGCTCTTCTCTGCACTTTTTCTAGAGTCTCAACATCTTTTTTACATCTCTTCTTTTGGGGCAGCCCCTCAAATATTGGAAGACTGCTATCCTCACCCCATCCTTTTCCTTAAACTAGGCATGTCTTCTGTCCATCCATGGATTGCTCAGATGTCTTTCTTTCTTTCTTTTTCTTTCTTTCTCTCTTCTTTCTTTCTTTTCTTTCTTGTGCTTTCTTGTGCCTCCCTCCTCTATATGGCAGCCGTTAGAAAACTGCTCTCCTGTCCCCCCTGGTCCTTCTCTTCCCAAGACTAGCAAGGCCCAGTTCCTGTAACTGTTCTTCATATTTCAGCCTCCAGTCCCCTCATCATCCTGGTTGCTCTTCTCTGCATTTTTTCTAGAGTCTCAACCTCTTTTTTATAGTGTGATAACCACACTATAACCTACCGGTACCTGTCAATGAATCCTTCAGCTTCAACCATAACAACACAAGAGCAAACAATAGATACAAACTCAAGGTTAACCGCACCAAATTTGATTGCAGGAAATACAACTTCAGCCACAGAGTGGTCAATGTCTGGAATCCTCTACCTGACTCTGTGGTTTCTTCCCCAAACCCCAAAAACTTTAACCTTAGACTGTCTACTATTGACCTCCCCCCTTTCCTAAGAGGTCTGTAGGGGGCCTGCATAAGCGCACCAACGTGCCTACCGTCCCTGTCGTACTGTTTCTTTTATATTTTATTTTTCTTATATGTATCCATGTATTCATAACAATGTTTTACTTATACCTATTATCTTGTAAGCAATTGACAAATAAATAAATAAATAACCAACCAAAACTGGATGCAGTACTCTAAGTGTGGTCTTACTAAGGTTTTATAGAGTGGTATTGGTATTATCAAATATGGCCATAGAGTGGAGTTGGCTAGCACTCCACTCATTCGCCCAGTCACTGGTAGGAGAAATAAAGTCCCGTCAGTGGCTGAAGCTTCAGACCTTTTTGCTTAAACATGAATAAAAAGAGTTTTACCTGCTCCTGCTGCGTCCTGCCTCTTATTCACGCAGGCCCATCTAACTGTACTCTAGGTGTGGTCTTACTAAGGCTTTAAAGAGTGGTATTAGTACATCCCTTGATCTTGATTGTATCCCTCTGTTAATGCAACTTAGGATTGCATTGGCTTTTTTGGCTGCTGCTGCTGCACACGGCTGGCTCCTATTTAGCTGGTTGTCCACTAAGACTCCGAGATCCCTCTCCCAGTTCCTGCCATTAAGAAGTCTGGTTTCACCCAGTCTATATGTGTCCTTTGGGTTTTTCTTGCCTAAGTGTAGGACTTTACTTTTCTCTACGCTGAATTTCATTTTGGTAGATACGGCCCAGTGTTCTAGTCTGTTGAAATCCATCTGGATCTTGGGCCTATCTTCTAGAATGGTTGGCTATTCCTGCCAGCTTAGTACCATCTGCAGTATGCTTTAAAATATAGCAGTATAAAATATAGCAATTTGGTTTTAGGAAAAAACTATCCAATAATCTGCAACTTTTACACTGCCAAAACATATGGACTACACAACTCGATCAGGGCAAAGCAATAGACGCAATCTACATAGACTTCTGCAAAGCCTTTGATTCAGTGGTACATGACAAACTACTCCTAAAATTAAAATCTTACGGTATCTCTGGACAACTGCATAACTGGATAGAAGCATTCCTGTCAGACAGACAACAAATGGTCAAAATTGGGAGCGTCCTATCAAATTCTGTACCTGTCAATAGTGGTGTCCCCCAAGGCAGTGTTCTAGGACCAACCCTCTTCATCCTCTACATAAATGACCTCTGTGATCATATCAAGAGCAACTGCGTTCTCTTCGCTGATGATGTAAAGCTATTCAACACCACAGACAATACTGCTACCCTTCAAAAAGATCTTGACTATGTATCAGAATGGTCAAACAAATGGCAACTTGAAATCTCAATAAATAAATGCTCTGTTCTACATATTGGCAAAAAAATCAGAAAATAAAATACAGGCTGAATAATCAAGACCTTGTTGATGATCCAAACTCTGTCAAGGACCTTGGAGTACTCATCTCTAATGACCTAAGTGCTAGAGCCCACTGTAACTACATAGTCAAAAAGGTGTTAAGAGTTGTTAACCTAATCCTACATAGCTTTTTCTCTGGTAGTATCACACTAATAACTAGAGCATACAAAACATTTGCTAGACCAATACTCGAATACAGCTCATCAGTCTGGAACCCACATTACGTATCTGACAGTTGAGAAAGTCCAGAAATATTTCACAAGAAGAGTTCTCCACTCCTCTACTCGTTGCAGAATACCTTATGCCACCAGACTTGAAATTCTAGTCCTAGAAAACCTAGAACTACGCCGCCTTCAGTCGGATCTAAGTATAGTATATAAAATCATACATTGCAATGTCCTACCTGTCAATGAATACTTCAGCTTCAACCATTAACAACACAAGAGCAAACAATAGATACAAACTCAAGGTTAATCGCACCAAACTCGATGGCAGGAAATACGACTTCAGCCACAGAGTGGTCAATGTCTGGAATACTCTACCTGACTCTGTGGTTTTTTCTCCAAACCCCAAAACTTTAACCTTAGACTGTCTACTATTGACCTCACCTCTTTCCTAAGAGGTCTGTAGGGGGCATGCATAAGCGCACCAACGTGCCTACCGTCCCTGTCCTATTGTTTCTTTTTATTTTTCTTATATGTATCCATGTATTCATAGCTATGTTTTACTTACAGCTATTATCTTGTAAGCAATTGACAAATAAATAAATAGCAAAAGCTATTGATGTAACACAATGAAACTTAACAAACAGGTTGCATTCCCATGACATGCTTAACCTGGGTACACTGAGTTATGTACAGGTAATCCTCAATTTACAACAGTTCACTTAGTAACCGTTCAAAGTTACGCCATTGGAAAAATATGACTCAGTACCGTTTTTCATACTTATGACTGTCACGTGATCAAAATTAAGACCCTTGGCAAGTGGCATGTATTGTACTTACGACGGTTGCATGCAATGTCCTGGGGACGTGTGATCCCCGTTTGCAACCGTCTGACAAGCCAAGTCAACGAAATTTAAATTCATTTTAATGCTCGCATTTCTTTTAAGATTTTCTTCAAAATCTAAGGGACTGATTTGGGCAAAACTCAGCAGCTGTTTTGTGTGGCTGTTTATAGAAATAGGATCGCCAACATCTGATGATGGATATGGCACAAGAAGAATAATTTCTTTATGAAATGGGGAAATACTCCTAATGCTGATTTGGGAGATTTGTTCTGTTTCATTCTATACTATTCATTTCTATTTAATATTCCAATATCTATTCTATTCTATTATTATATTTGATATTCCAGTATCCATTCTATTTTATTCTATTCTAAATCTATTCTATATTCCAATATCTATTCTATTCTAATATTCTATATTCCAATATCTATTCTATTCTTCTATTCTATATTCCAGTATCCTATCCTAATTCTATTCTATATTCCAATGTCTATTCTGTTCTATTCATTTCTATTCTACTTTGTTATGTTATGTTCTATTCCATTCCATTCTATTATTATATTCTATATTCCAATATCTACTCTGTTCTGTTCTGTTCCATTTCATTCATTTCTATTCTATTATTCTATTCTTCATTCCAATACCTATTCTATTTTCTATCCTATTCTATTCTTTCCATATTCTATTCTATTTTATTCTATTCTCTATTGCCCTGACATGGAAAGAAAGGATTAGCAGATTATCAGAGTTGGAAGGGACTTGTAGGTCATCTAGTCCAACCCACCCGCCCAGGCGGGAGACTCTACACTATTTCTGATCAATGGCAGTCCAGTTTCTTCTTGAAAGTCTCAATTGATGACGCTCCCACAACTTCCGAGGGCAACTTCTGTTCCATTGGTTGATTGTTCTCACTGTCAGAAAGTTTCTCCTTATTTCCAGGTTAAGGAGAAAGTGAAAAGGAGACATTTCACTTTCCTATTCTTAGCTATCTCTGGCCGTTGAGAATTATAGACATGTGGAGAGCTAGAGCAGCATCCTATTCTTAGCCTTCCCTGGCCGACGTGGCTTGAAGCTTTACACCCGGAAGTGACGTTTTTGAAAAAAAAAAGGTCCCTGGGTGGAGCGGAATGGCAGGAACCGGAAGTTCGGGGCGTTGTCGCCTTAGTAACGCCTTAGCGACGCCGTCCCTGGTGAAGCTGCCGCTGCCATGGCAGAAACGGCGACGCCTTTAACTCCGGCCCCGACCCCGACCACCACCCCGACGCCGTTGGTCCGGCAGGCCAGCGCCCCCAGCCCCGCCCGGGCCTACCACCTGCGCCCGGCCTTCCACCACAGGTCAGCCCGGCTCTCCCACCAGCAGCCCCTTTCCGCGCCTTTCGCGTCTTTTGGGGGCACAACAGCCCTGCGAGGTAGGCCCTGAGCGAGCCTCGCCCTCGGGAGGGTGAAGTGTATGTTTTTGAGTTGCATCCCGCCTCTGTTTGCTTTTCAAACTCTGGATTTTAATGTCTTTTCTTTCCTTTTCTTAAAATCTTTTGGGTTGTAAGGCGCCCAGAATGGTGGATAAAATAAAACAAAACAAAACATATATAAAATATAATATAGAACAATATAAAATGAAATATAAAATATAAGAAATATAAAACAAAACAAAATATCATAAAATATAAAATATGATAAAATATGATAAAATATAAAATAATATAAAACATAAAAATATAAAATATTATAAAATATCAAAATATAAAATATTATAAAATATAAAATAAAATATAATATAAAAAATAAAATAAAACAAAATATAAAATATAGAAAAATATAAAATATTATAAAATACAAAATAAAACAAAATATTATAAAATATAAAATAATATAAAATAAAACAAAATATAATCTTGAAGTAGAAACCAGCCCAAGTCTCCCTGCTCCCAAGCAGAAACTGAGGCAGCCAGCTTTTAGAAATGCTGATTTGATTTAGACTTAGACTAACTTAATGGTCATTTTGAATGCACACCAAGCAAAATCTCTATGAAATGTTTTATAGGTGGCTCTTGTCACCAGCAAGATTGGCAAAAATGTTCAGCAATATGTCTGCCAAGTGCTGGAAGTGTAATCAGACTTGCTATCTATCATATGTGGTGGACTTGTATGAAAACAAGAAAACATTGGGACGGAAATACATACATGGTTGGAAAAAATGATGAAGCAACATATAGATCTGAAACCAGAAATATTTTTGTTGAGTATAATGCCGGAGGGCTATTATAAAGGGACTGTATATTTAGTTTTGCATGTATTGAGAGCAGCAAGGATTGTATTTGCACAATATTGGAAAAAATGAGAACACTCCATCAGATGAGGATGTAATTCGGAAAATATTAGACTCTGCAGAGATGGATAGATTGACATTAAAAATAAAGGACCAAGAAGACACAGAATATTACTCAACATGGAATCAATTTTACGAGTGGTTAGAGATATAGAAATCAGATGAAGAAAGATTATTGCTATGTATGAATTAAATATAAAGAGGGTTTATAATTATAAATATGCCAATATAATCAACAGAATTGCAAATAAACTAATACAAAGAGAAATCTAGTTAGGACTATTCTCTTACACTATTATTGTTATTACTATTTGTGTTAATATTCCTGTTTGTTCTTTCTTTGTTTTTCTGTAAATGATATGCCCTGATAACACACTGTATTCAAAATGTTTATGAATTAAAAAAAACAGATACTAAAAAAATATGAATGTACGCCAAACGGCCTACGTTAAAATGAAATTTCTTTGCATCCAGCTCTAATATAAACATAAGTGTGACAAGATAAGTAAATAAATACAAAATTAAACATGTACCCACATATATGATATGACGTGGAGAAACAACACAGTCTGGTTGGCATGCATACATGTACATGGGGAGAGAAATGAATCTTGCAAGTTTACCAGACGGATGGCCTAGGGAAGAAAACTGTTCCAGAATCTGGAAGTCCTCCTAGAAATACTTTGAAACCTCCTCCCGTGGATTTGATAATCCATTCAGAAAGACTGGGTCAGACAGAGACTCCAGATAAGCAATTCAATTAGGCAAGCCAAAGGCTGACAAGATTAGTTCAGGACAAACACCTAGGATTTGCATTTGCCCTTCTGCTTATAGAGCCAGCCATGACCCCATGGGAATCTGACAGCAGCCAATAGCGTACTAAAGGGCATGTTCTTGCACAGGAACAGGAAGCTCAAATACAAAGGCCAGAGAAGGTATAAAAACCCACCCACTCTCAACTCCATTTGGTCAGCTGTCTCAGAACTGCACGCTGTGGTTCTGTTCATCAATAAACTTTCTTTCTTAAGCAGCCTCCATTTTATTCCCGGCTTGGAACTGGACCTGGATTTTTCTTCCAACAGTGGACGCCCGGTTCTTTATGTATATTGAGAGTATTTGCACTAAATTCCTTGTGTGTCCAATCACACTTGGCCAATAAAGCATTCTATTCTAATTCTATTGACTGGGAGCCGGTGGAGTAGCAGCCTCTCCACAAGGTTGCCTGATCTCCAGGATCCCTTCCAGCTCTATTTTTATTTATTTTATTTTATTTGCATTTATATGCCGCCCTTCTCCGGAGACTCAGGGCGGCTTACAGTCTAAGGAGCACCATGCTAAGTGCTCGGCAATAGCCTTCATTCCATTGTATATGCCTGCTTATTAGTAGGGCTGTTTTTGGCCCCCCAAGCGGCATTTTTACAAGGTCAGCTTATTGCCCCCAACAATCTTGGGTCCTATTCTGATCGATCGATTACTTCTACCAGAGTCAAGGACGCTATGTCCCTCTCTCTCTCTCTCTCTCTCTCTCTCTCTCTCTTAGGTTCCGTTCTCCCATGGTGAAAGATTGCATCCGTGAAGTCTTGAAGGAGGAGTTGGCCAACGTACAGTACAACCCAGAGGAGATCGGAGCCCAAACCAAAGTCTTATCTGAGCTGATCCGGGACAGGCTGAAAGGTCTTTAGATCCACCTGCCTTTTGCACCCCCACCCTCCCCCTACCCCGCCCCAAGGACCCCCTGGGCTTTCTTCCAACGGACCGAGCGTTGAAAGGGATGGCTTGCGTGATTTTGATCCCAACGAAATGCCTTTTCCTTTCCTTTCTCTTTTTTTTCAGACAAAGGATTTCAACGATATAAAATAGTGGTGCAAGTAGTGATCGGAGAACAGAGAGGCGAGGGAGTGAAGTGAGTTTTCCTTCGGTTAAATGATCCCCCCCCCCTCACACACACATTTTGGATTCTTTTGTCCTATTGGGTTACATTGCGGCTGGGGTGGGCTTCAAAAAATTTAGGTTTTTCTGCCCGGTTGCCAGTGGTGGTGGGATTCAATTTTTTTTTACTACAAGTTCTGTGGGCGTGACTTGGTGGGCGTGGCAGGGGAAGGATATACTGCAAAATCCCCCCTTCCCTCCCCACCCCACTAACCTGCTTTCCAGCTCCGTTCTCCTGGGCAGGGCAACCAGAGGAGACCCAGCTGATCAGCTGTGGCTGTGGCTTGGTGGGTGTGGCTTGGTGGGCGTGGCTTGATGGGTGTGGCAGGGGAAGGATATACTGCAAAATCCCCCCTTCCCTTCCCTCCCCACCCCACTAACCTGCTTTCCAGCTCCCTTCTCCTGGGCAGGGCAACCAAAGGAGACCCAGCTGATCAGCTGTGGCTGTGGCTTGGTGGGTGTGGCTTGGTGGGCGTGGCAGGGGAAGGATATACTGCAAAATCCCCCTTCCCTCCCCACCCTACTAACCTGCTTTCCAGCTCCCTTCTCCTGGGCAGGGCAACCAAAGGAGACCCAGCTGATCAGCTGTGGCTGTGGCTTGGTGGGTGTGGCTTGGTGGGCGTGGCAGGGGAAGGATATACTGCAAAATCCCCCTTCCCTCCCCACCCTACCAACCTGCTTTCCAGCTCCCTTCTCCTGGGCAGGGCAACCAAAGGAGACCCAGCTGATCAGCTGTGGCTGTGGCTTGGTGGGTGTGGCTTGGTGGGCGTGGCAGGGGAAGGATATACTGCAAAATCCCTCTTCCCTTCCCACCCTACTAACCTGCTTTCCAGCTCCCTTCTCCTGGGCAGGGCAACCAAAGGAGACCCAGCTGATCAGCTGTGGCTGTGGCTTGGTGGGTGTGGCTTGGTGGGCGTGGCAGGGGAAGGATATACTGCAAAATCCCCCCTTCCCTTCCCTCCCCACCCCACTAACCTGCTTTCCAGCTCCCTTCTCCTGGGCAGGGCAACCAAAGGAGACCCAGCTGATCATCTGTGGCTGTGGCTTGGTGGGTGTGACTTGGTGGGCGTGGCTTGGTGGGCGTGGCAGGGGAAGGATATACTGCAAAATCCCCCCTTCCCTTCCCTCCCCACCCCACTAACCTGCTTTCCAGCTCCCTTCTCCTGGGCAGGGCAACCAAAGGAGACCCAGCTGATCAGCTGTGGCTGTGGCTTGGTGGGTGTGGCTTGGTGGGCGTGGCTTGATGGGTGTGGCAGGGGAAGGATATACTGCAAAATCCCCCCTTCCCTTCCCTCCCCACCCCACTAACCTGCTTTCCGGCTCCCTTCTCCTGGGCAGGGCAACCAAAGGAGACCCAGCTGATCAGCTGTGGCTGTGGCTTGGTGGGTGTGGCTTGGTGGGCGTGGCAGGGGAAGGATATACTGCAAAATCCCCCTTCCCTTCCCTCCCCACCCCACTAACCTGCTTTCCAGCTCCCTTCTCCTGGGCAGGGCAACCAAAGGAGACCCAGCTGATCATCTGTGGCTGTAGCTTGGTGTGTGTGGCTTGGTGGGCGTGGCTTGGTGGGCGTGGCAGGGGAAGGATATACTGCAAAATCCCCCTTCCCTCCCCACCCCACTAACCTGCTTTCCAGCTCCCTTCTCCTGGGCAGGGCAACCAAAGGAGACCCAGCCAATCAGCTGGGACTCAGTGGGAGGCAGGGAATAGAGGGGAGCGGGGCCAGTCAGAGGCGGGATTGTCCGGTTCTCCGAACGACTCAAAATTTCCGCTACCGGTTCTCCAGAACTGCTCAGAACTGGCTGAATCTCACCTCTGCCGGTTGCTGGGTGGGCGTGGCCATGAGGGGCGTGGCTGAGTCGGCCTCCTGCACCACAGCGGGAGGGGCGGGCTTTTCGCCCTCCCCGGGCTCCAAAGGCTTTCCTCAAGTCTCCAGGAAGATGAAAACGGCCTTCCTGGGTTCCAGGAGCCCATTTTGCACCCTCCCCAAGCCTCCGCCTGGGCCCTGCACTTACCTGGAACCCCAAATGGGCCACGTGGTGACTCGAGGGGAGCGGTGGACGGGGCCAGCCAGGGGTGGGATTTGCCAGTTTGCTGATCCAGCCATAAAATTCTCTACCGGGCCGAACCGGTAGCAGCCCCACCCCTGCATTGCAGGCAGTCCTTAGCTTACAACCTTTCGCTTAATGGCCGTTTGAAGTTACAATGGCACTGACAAGTGATTTGTGACCGCTTTTCATACTTACGACCATTGTGTCAACTCATAAAATACTTCAATGATCTTTTTAGAGTTGCCAACAGAAAGGCAGGGGGGAGCAGTGCGGCAGCTTGGAAATCGAAAGTGCATTCTGTACATAGTTTTTCAAAGATAGTAACTAGGTGATTGAAGTTTCTGCTGTGCAAATATCTAACTGAAGAGCCTGATTGATGACTCTTGGCTATGGAGGTGTCCCACTGGAGAATATGAATTATGATACAGCCAGGGGGTGGAGGGAAACCAGGGTTAAGGGTGGCAATGAATTATGTGCCTCAGAGTCGGCTACATCCAGGCAGTGCCAGGACATGTTAACTCCCAATAAATCCTTTTTAAAGTTTTGGAAGTTTGGCTCAAGACTCACGATTTAATTGGGGTTAAGTGCTGGAATCCTGACACTGTTGCAGCATTCCCCAGGGTGATGCGATCAAAATCCAGGGGCTTGGCAACTGGCATGTACTTAATGACTGTTGCAGTGTACCGGAGTCATGTGATCCCCTCTTGCGACTGTCCAACGAGCAAAGTCAACAGGGAAGCCAGAATTCACCTAACAACCATGTTCCTAACTTAACAACTGCAGTGATTCACTTAACAACTGTGGCGAAGAAAGGTTGTAAAATGGGGCAAAGCTCACTTAATAAACGTTTCGTTTCACAGACATATTGGGCTGAATGGTGGCCGAAAGTCAAGGACTACCTGTGTTCTCTGTAGAATGATCTGAGTAGCTTCCTATTCGCTCGAGAGGTTCTTTCCCTTCATTTTAGAACAGAGGTCACCAACTTTTTGGACCTCAGGGACCACCAAGCTCATCATTTTAAATCCCGCGGAGCAGAGACCCTGGGAAAATCCCCCCAAACAAGTCTGCAGGAAAATCCCCCATCCCCTTTTCCTATCGATCGATCGTTCTTTATTTGGGATCGCAGGATACCATCTCCAGCTCCGTTCTCGGGGGAAGAGAGAGAGAGAGAGAGAGACTTTTGGCTTCATGCAAGGAAAGCAGCAGAAGCTGCAGAAGTCTTTCTTTCTCTCCCCCAAACTCTGCCAGAAATGAGTCTTTGCTGGCACAGCCTCTTGGAGCAGGAGGCCTCGCAGGGTCCCAAAGACTCGTTTCTCGTGGAGTTTGGGGGAGAGAAAGAAAGACTTTGGCTGCTTTCCTTGCGTGCAGCCAAAAGCAGAAGAAGAAGGAAGAAGCGGAAAGAAGCAGCCCGGTGGCCAGGCCAGGCGCGTGGGGGGGTGCGTGGGGCAAGTTCCCCCCTCCTTTTCTCCCCTCCCCTCACTACCTCACGGTGTTCCCAATGCAAGGGACGCAAGCCTTCTGTTCCATGTGGGCGGCGCAGCCTTGTGTTCCCACGCAACCTGGATTAATTGCTTTAGGGGGGGACATTTCCCTGTGGACCACCAAAATTTTCTCATGGACCACCAGTGGGCCAGTGATTGACAGCCACTGTTTTTGAATGTATCCGTTCATATTTCCATAGTTTTTATATTAGGTGGCTAACATTTCTTAACATATTGATCTAACATAGATTTTTAAAAAATATTTAAAATTTAAAAGACAGCTTATGAAGATTCCTCCCTCGTGCAGGAGTCCAAATATTGGTAACTCTGGTAGTAGTTAATCCTCATCTTACGATCACAATTGAGCCCAAAATTTATCTCATTAAGCAAGGCAATTGTTAAGTGAATGTTGTCCCATTTTACGACCTTTCCAGCCGCACTTATTAAGCGATTCACTACAGCTGCTAAGTGAGTAAGCCGGTTGTTAAGTGAGTCTGGCTTCCCCCGTGAGTTTGCTCGTCCGTCGGTCGCCAAAGGGGATCATGTGACCCCATCATAAATACAATCCAGTCGCCGCGCAGCTCAGTGTTGATCTCGTGACCGTGGCGGTAAGCGTGAAAACAGATCATGGGGTCACTTTTCTCATCGCTGTTGTAACTTCAAATGGTCACTAAGTGAATCATTGTAAGAATTCTTGGAAACTAGTGGCATAACCGAAAGTTACAACTGGGATGGAATTGGAGAGAGAGGAAATAATGGAATACATTTCCTTAATAATAAGATGATGTAAGAAAAAGAAAGGAAACTAGAATTTGAATGAGGGGGATATTAAGCATATTTGAACAACATGAGGATTAGCATAAAAGAACTAATATAATGACATATTGACTATATAAATGAATAAAAGACTATAATGGAATATAGGAGGTGTATTAATGCTAGAATGAAATAAGATTGTGGGGGGGCGGGAAATAGCCAACTTGATTATTAACATGTTATTGGATGTAAAAGGGAGATATTTGAATGTAAGGATTGGCATGCAAATTAGATACTGAAATATTGACAATCAAACAATGAGAAATTTGGAAGTAATAAATTGAGGTAGGAATATTAGAAGTATATTTATTTATTTATTTATTGTTCGTATTTCTATACCGCTCCCTCTCCCAAAAGGGACTCGGGGCAGTATATAAGTTTATTAAAGTTAAATATATTAAGTATTACATTAATTGTATTAAAATGTAAGACCCTCCAGGTGTCATATTGTTCACACATTGATATGTATGTAAAATTAGAATAAAAAAAAACTTTTTATCAGCAGTCACAAGGACTGCCTGAACTTTCTCTTTCTACTAGCTGGTTTCCTCCTTGATTTCCTTTTTAGCATGGCTGCCCGTTGTTTTTGGGATGCCGATACCGATAACTACGCTCAGGATGTTTTCATCAACGTGAGTTTTTTCCCGTTTTCATTTTTTTTTTTGAACCAAGGCTCCTCGCCAGGTAGCTGTTTAAAATGCGTGCTGCCAACGACACGCCAGAGGGGAGCGTGTCCGTCTGATTTGCACGTCTCTCTCTCTCTCTCTCTCTCTCTCTGCATTGCCTTAAATTGCTTTGGAACAATTGTGGGTCTCCTTTGTTGTGTGCCTGTCAGCAGATCTTTAAAAGAAGCCAAGGTTTTTGAGCTTGGTGGTTTTCCTACAGGGAAGTTTGCTCTTCGTTTATATACCAGTGACTTCTCCAACTCAGACAAATCAAGGGACTACCCTCGAAGGAAACAACACTCCCACCAACCCTTGTATGTAAACGGAGAGCAAGCCCCACTCCCTTCTAGCACTGATGACGTTCCCTGGTTTGGTAATGAAATGTCTGCAAGTAAACAACCTTGTTCACAAAGTACCAAAGACCGCATAGTTGTCACCATCCTCCTCCTCCTCCTCTTCCTCCTAAGCCGCTCTTCCTTCTAGCACTGATGATGTGACCTAGTTGGGTAATGAAATGTCTGCAAGAAAACAACCCAACTCAGAGAACACCAAGACCACACAATCCTCCTCCTCCTCCTTTCTCCAAACCTCACTTCCTTTTAGCACTGATAATGTTACCTAGTTGGGTCTTGAAATGTCTGCAAGAAAACCACCCAGCTCAGAGAGCCCCCAAGGACCCCACAGTCCTCCTCCTCCTCTTGCTCCTCCTCCTCCTCCCCCCCAAACCTCACTCCCTTTTAGCACTGATAATGTTACCTAGTTGGGTCTTCAAATGTCTGCAAGAAAACCACCCAGCTCAGAGAGCCCCCAAGGACCCCATAATTCCCGCCATGAGCTACAAATATTCTCTTCTTTTTTTAATTTTTTAAAAATAAACTTTATTAAAGATTAAAAAGAAAAATATACAAAATACATAAAATACATTTTGTTATAAACGAAATCAGTATACCAATACGTAACAAGTGAATGTAATTTATTTATATATATATATATATATATGTGTGTGTAAGGTTTTTAAGCTGATAATTTTTTAAATAATAAATAAGGGAGACTAGTATAGATCTATTTCGAGCTAGTTAGCTCTCTTCAGCTAGCCATACCCTTACTGGGATTCGAACCAGGGAAGTATTACATGTGAGGCAGTTGTAATTGCCTCTACACCACTGGCTCTCTCCTTATCAGCTCAGGCAGGGGAATAAGTATATACTTTGTATTACAACACCCTGTTAAGCCCCAATTAAGGGAGAAAGCATACTGCTTTCTTTTCTGTCTTTCGGCTCATCACCAGAGACCATACCGACAGAAAGCTATTTGTTTCGTTGCCTTTTGTTTACATGTGTGTAAGGTTTTTAAGCTGATAATTTTTTAAATAATAAATAAGGGAGACTAGTATAGATCTATTTCGAGCTAGTTAGCTCTCTTCAGCTAGCCATACCCTTACTGGGATTCGAACCAGGGAAGTATTACATGTGAGGCAGTTGTAATTGCCTCTACACCACTGGCTCTCTCCTTATCAGCTCAGGCAGGGGAATAAGTATATACTTTGTATTACATATATATTACATATATACATATATATATATTACATATATATTACATATATATATATATATATTATATATATATATATATATATATATATATATATATATATATATATATATATATATATATTACATTCACTTGTATAGCTGATTAGAAATATATATATATATATATATTTCTAATCAGCTATACAAGTGAATGTAATTTATATATATATATATATATTTCTAATCAGCTAAGACGGTGTGATCTTTCCTTGAAAACAATTTTACTATTTTACTCTCTTCTAATGGTACCTGCTTCTTTTCCTTATTAAGAAAAACAAAACAGAACACCATGCTTCTCCTGCTGGTTCTGTCCAGTTGCAGCTTCGCTCACAACCCTTCTTTCTCTTGATCTCCCCAGGAGAGTCTCTTCTGCGTCGCTGTTGCCTTTGGCTGTTTCTTCTACTAATCCCGGCTGCAAGTTCCAAGAAGGACGGTGTTCGTTTTGAAGATCCCGAAGGAGCAGGATTGCAGACTCTTTTCCTTTCCTCCCTCTGCACCTGCATACTCCTGTGTGTGTGTGTATAGTCCACTGTATGAAATATAGCTTCCAAATGACATTTTTAAGCTACCCCAGGCTCCTGCTGTTGCTGTTGTGTGTACAATTCCCCTGGAAACGGAGAACCGTCACTGTTCAGCTTCCGGTGGGTTGTATTATTGTAGGAGGAAATAACAGGGACCAGGCCAAGCTCTTCAAAGTAGGAAAAGTTTATTTGTGCAGGTTCAAACTGCTTGGAAGCATGAAAAAAGTCTGAACCCCGAAGGGCTCTAACCAGTACATTTTTATAGGGTAGTTACATAGATTTCACAAGTCAGAAGCATTTATCCATATATGGGTATATAGGGAAGATAGGGAACTGAAACTTGGTTAGTCAGGGAGAATGTAAGAACATAACAGGATACATCTGTTAGAGTAAGCATTAAGATACATTTGTGCACTCTCAGATATATATATATATATATTTACAATCGCAGCTATTTCCTTTTACAATGGTCAAGCTGACAGATAATAGTTGGCCAGTAATTATTCTAGGCCTACATATAAAGCTGAAGCCGTACTTTGGGCTACCTCAGTATAAATAATTTCCCTGTTGCGTTGCTCCCTGCGCTTAGTGATATCTGCACAGGCTACCAAATGCAGCCATTTATTTATTTTTTAATAATACTTTAGTGGGTTTTTTTCTTTTTTACATATCTCCATTACTTAATAAACAGTGCTATGACATTTTGTACACGTTTCACATCTCCTATCTGATACAATCTGTACATACTATTTCTATACCATCTATACCTATTATATACATTATACATTTTCTTGTTTCTATTGTCGTTCCACTGATACCAACTTTCCCATATTGCATAGTATTCCATATCTGCTTTCCCTTTTAATTCCATGGTTAGTTTATCCATTTCCGCGCACTCATAAATGTTTTTAAATTACTAAACCTTCAGGTGGTGTGGTGTCTTTTCTTCCAATACTGCGCATAGGAAATTCTTGCTGCTCTTAATACGCGTAACACCAGATACTTTACCTTTCTATTGTAATTACTTTTTATTATCCCTAAAAGAAATAATTCTAGGACAAAATCAGTTTTGCTTCCAATTAACTCCTTGTTGTGGTTCGCCGGCAGCAGGTGTGGACAGCTGAGGTCTAAGAGAGCGAGGACTCAGATGAGGGGCCTGCATGGGATACAGGGATAGGGCCAGAATCATCAGGGAGTGGAGTGCTGCCTTTGGAGATGGTAGGGGCTGGCAGTAGTGAGGAAGAGACCCCCGAGGAGCCTGTGCTCAGTACAATTGTTAACAAAAGTTACCCTATCCTTGCAAATCCATTGCACATGTCTCAATATTTATTTTTATTTATTTGTTTATTTTTGTCAATTGCTTACAAGATAACAGGTATAAGTATAAACATAGTTATGGATACATGAAATGGGTACATATAAGAAAAATAAAAGAAACAATAGGACAGGGACGGTAGGCACGTTGGTGCGCTTATGCACGCCCCCTACAGACCTCTTAGGAAAGGGGAGAGGTCAATAGTAGACAATCCAAGGTTAAAGTTTTTGTGGTTTGGGGAAGAAACCACAGAGTCAGGTAGAGGATTCCAGACATTGACCACTCTGTGGCTGAAGTCGTATTTCCTGCAATCATTTGCAAATATATTTTCACACAGGACCCCAAGCCAAAACCCATCCGTGTGGAAACACACAGTTTTGTCACAAGCATCTAAATTATAATTGGAGGTTATAATCAGGGTTGTTCACTCTTCCATAAATTTTGCTTAAAAAGTTTTTTATTTTCAATCTATTGTAGAAAATATTCTTTCTCCTCAGAGAGTGCGTTAGTGGTTGATTTCATCATGGAAGAAAACTTCACCGTGGGCAGAGAAAAAGGCAACACGGCTTGTTATCTTAGCTATCAGATTCCAAATCATCTAAAACTTTTCAAAAATCCGTGTGGGTGGATGGGTGGAGTTTTTTTAGAATTCAGCATTTTAAAAAATATTTGCATTGATCTGACAAGGAAATCATGCAACCCAGCTTAGACGTTTTTCCAGTCCACGTTCATAGTTTCCGTTGCAAATTATCATAATCAAGTCACTTGTCCTCCTCAGGCAATTAACAACCATTGATAATTGCTTATCTTCATGTAATTTGAAACTTGAGCAGGAATTCACACATACTGACCTTTTGAAGGTGATCTTCCTACCGTGAAGATCCTACTAATGTTCAAAGACAAATTTTTGTGCTTAGGCAGAATTATTTTGAGGGCCAAACAAGGCATTCTAATGCTTGGCTTAGGTCAATTTAATTCAATTCAGAATAGAGCTGGAAGGGACCTTGGAGGTCTTCTAGTCCAACCCCCTGCTCAAGTACGAGACCCTTTTCCATGGTTGTCCCATCTCTTGAAAATCTCCAGGGTTGGAGCACCCACAACTTCTGGAGGCAAGTTATTCCACTGATTAATTTTTCTCACTGACTAGGAGATTTCTCTTTAGTTCTAGGTAATTGATCAAAGTTACTTATAGCTTCCTCCTTCGTGCAATGGAACACAGTGACATGGAAGATCCCACTACCAGAGGGATTTGCAACTTAGTTGGACAACTGAAGACACTGCATGGTTTTCCTGAGCAGGAGGTTGGATTAGAAGACCTCCAATGTCTTTTCCAACCCTATGATAGAATAGAATAGAATTCTTTTATTGGCCAAGTGTGATTGGACACACAAGGAATTTGTCTTTGGTGCAAATGCTCTCAGTGTACATAAGAGAAAAGATACATTCGTCAAGGGTCAAGAATCATAAGGGACAACACATAATGATAGTCATAGGGTACAAAAAACCAATCAAATCATACTAGGAAACAGTCAAATAGGATATTGGAATATAGAATAGAATAATGAATGGAATTGGAATAGGAAGAGAATAGAGAATAGAACAGAATAGAAAATAGAATAGAATTCTTTTATTGGCCAAGTGTGATTGGACACACAAGGAATTTGGTGCAAATGTTCTCAGTGTACATAAAAGAAAAGACACATTTGTCAAGAATCAAGAATCGTAAGATTGCAACACTTAATAGTCATAGGGTACAATATGAATAGAATAGGACAGAACAGAATAGAATAGAATTCTTTATTGGCCAAGTGTGATTGGACACACAAGGAATTTGTCTTGGTGCAAATGCTCTCAGTGTACATAAAAGAAAAGATACATTCGTCAAGAGTCAAGAATCATCAGGTACGACACTTAATGATAGTCATAGGTTACAATAAGCATTTTGTACATTCTATTACAACATGGGTCTCCACAAGGGAGAAGAGGGCGGGTTAATCTATTGACTTCTCAAGACAAACCGTTCCACCGGTTAATTGTTCTCACTGTCGGGAAATTTAACTAATAAACTGAATTGGTCTGTCCACACGTCATCCTTAGTGAAGCATGCAAACCAATGTCTGCATTTCCTGTGTCAGATGGGAAGACACCTGTCTCCTTCTGTCCTGGCCCCTTTTTACAGAGGCACAATGGAGAGCGTCTTAACAAACGGCATCCCTGTTTGGTTTGGTGGCAGCAGTGCCTCAGATAATAGAAAGTCCCTACAGAGAGTGGTGAGGACAGCGGAGAAGATTATAAGAAGCTCACCTCCCGTTATTCAGGATTCTGCTTACAAGCGCTATGGGTTTAGAGCTCAAAGCATTGTTAGAGACCCCGCACGCCTGCTTCACAGTCCGTTTCTGTTGCTCCCCTCTGTGACGAGGTTTCGAAGTATTTCTAGTAGGACCACCAGATTCTGAAACAGCTTTGTTCCTTACACCATCCGTCTGGCAAATTCTCAAGATTCGTTTCTCTTGCGATGTACAATTTATATATATTTTAGTTGGCTGTTCACCGCTCTGAGTTCTTCGGGAGAAGGGCGGTATATAAAATTATTTTTTTTTTTAAAAATGTATATATTCGAACTAGACAGTGGTGTTTTTCTGTGTCCTGTAATATATGTTGGTACATGCATATTTTTGTATTTATTTATTTTGTCAAGTTTATGTAGTGTATATTAGAGGTGACAACCCTTTGAGAGCTGGATGCAAAGAAATTTCATTTTAATGTGTGACAATTAGTGTACATTGAAAGTGACAATAAAGTTATTCTAGTATGATTTGATTGCTTATTGTATCATATGACTATTATTAAGTGTTGTATCTGATGATTCTTGACTCTTGACGAATGTGTCTTTTCTTTTATGCACACTGAAAGCATTTGCACCAAGACAAATTCCTTGTGTCTCCAATCACACTTGGCCAATAAAGAATTCTATTCTATTCTTATTCCTACATTCCATTCTATTTCTATTCTATTGTTTGTTCTATTCTGTTCTATTCTATTCTTTATTCCAATATCCTATTTGACTGTTTCCTAGTATGATTTGATTGCTTATTGTACCCTATGACTATCATTAAGTGTTGTCCCTTATGATTCTTGACCCTTGATGAATGTCTCTTTTCTCTTTATATTCACTGAGAGCATTTGCATCAAGACAAATTCCTTGTGTGTCCAATCACACTTGGCCAATGAAGAATTCTATTCTATTCTTTCATTCCAATATTATTCCTATTGTATTCTATATTCTGTTCTTCATTCCAATATTATTCCTATTCTAGATTCTATTCTAGATTCTATTCTATTCTTCATTCCAATATTGTTCCTATTCTATCCTACATTCTATTCTATTCTAGATTCTATTCTAGATTCTGTTCTATTTTTCATTCCAATATTATTCCTATTCTATTCTAGATTCTGTTCGATATTCTATTCTGTATTCGATTCTATATTCTATATTCTTTTTTATTTTATTCTATATTCTATTCTATATTCTCTATTCTATTCTCTATTCTATTCTATTCCATATTCTATTCTATATTCTATTCTATATTCTATTCTATTCTATATTCTATTCTATTCTATATTCTGTTTTATTCTATATTCTATTCCAGTCCAGTCCAGTTCAGTGTAGTCTAGCCTAGTCCTATTATTTCTATTCCAATTCTACCACAGGCCTCCCTTCCACCAGAGGGGGTCAACGAGGATCTTCCAAGTTGCAACATAAATCCTGGATTTTTGTTTCAGGATCCAGAAAAACTCCAATCCTGGGAGTATTGATAGACCCTCCATGCAGGTCCCAGGTGGGCTTCTTAGGGTGCCCCAGTCCCTAAAAGAAACCTCCTGCCTAATAGACCAGTAGCTCTAGGCCTGCAGGGAGGTCCCACAAATTGGGGGGGGGGCACCTTTTTCTTTTGCTCCCTCTGTTCTCCGTACCCCCCCTTTTATCCCATGCCAATCATGTCGGACAGACCCCTCAAACACAGGCAGAAATCCAAGCGGTGTGCCCTCTGCGAGGCGGCCTTTCCCGGGGCTGCGGAGGGGGACCTGTGTCCTCGCTGCTCCCTGCAGCCTCTTAACCCCCCCAGCTCGGCATCAGGGGGCTTAGAGTTCCAATGGCGGGACCCCAGGGCCCCTTCCCCCTCTGCCAGCTCAGGGGAGGAAGCCAAAGATCCAGATGTGGAAGAAGAGAAGGAGGACTCGGAGAGCCGAAAGGTGGACTGGGTGAGTTTTGAGCTGTCGCTCCTTTATTTTATTTTATTTTATTTTATTTTATGTCTACGGCCTTGGCTCAAATCTTGTCTGCAGGTGGTCGTGTATGTTTTGTTTGAATTGTTTTTCATTTCGAGCCCCAAAACGGGCTTTTAATGCAGGCTCCATCCTCCAAGTCATGGTTGTCTCAAAGGTGCTTCCCCCTCCCCCCACACCCCAAGAAACAATTGAACCTTCTGGTTTTTCTTTGGAAGACGTTTCGCTTCTCATCCAAGAAGCTTCTTCAGTTCTGACCGGATGGATGGTGGGGAATGGAAGGATCTATACTCCTTGCAGACAGCTGGTCATTTGCGACTTTTTTGAGGGTCGTTGAGATCACTTGGAGGTTTATCTGTGTCCTCAGGGTGCTCTTTTCAAGAGGCAACTGGACTTCCTTGTTTTTTCTTTGAAGACATTTCGCTTCTCATCCAAGAAGCTTCTTCAACTCCGACTGGATGGTGGGGAATGGAAGGATTTTATAGTCCTTGCAGACAGCTGGTCATTTGCATCCTTTTAGAGGAATGTTGAGGCCACTTGGAGGTTTGTCTGTGTCCTCAGGGTCACCTGAGTGGTGCAAATGGGTGTGGAGCCTTCTTGGAACTGCTGAAAGGACCATGCTATGGACAGGAGATGGCTGATGTCGTATCCCTTCCCCATCTGTTGAGAGAGGACTGTTCAATTTGGAGACATATGGCCTCTTGGACCCCTTCTTTCAAACCAGCGGTCCTCTCTGTCCAAAATGTGGGACTTTGCTGCCTTCAAAAGAGCAGCCTTTTTTCTTTTAAATGCAGATGGACTGCTGAATCTTGTGTGCAAGGAGTATAAATCCTTCCATTCCCCACCATCCGGTCAGAGCTGAAGAAGCTTCTTGGATGGGAAGCGAAACGTCTTCGAAGAAAACCCAGAAAAGTCCAAATTAGTGCTTCTTCCAAAAAAAAAAAAGAACCTTTGAGCTCTGAAAATTGCTCCTTTCTGTTCCCATGACCCTACAGGTCATCCTCAATTTAACAACCATTCAAAATGACAACGGCACTGAAAAATGACTGATGACCGTTTTCCACACTTACGACCATTTCAGAATGGTCACGGATGAAAATTCAGATGCTTGGCAACTGGCATGTCTTTATGCCAGTGGTAGTGTCCCCGGTTGTGTTTTTGCAAACTTCCGACAAGCAAAATCAATGAGGAAGCTAGATTCAATTTAACAACCATGTTACTAACAATTCACTTAACAACTATGGCAAGAAAGGTCATAAATGGAATACAACTCACTTAACAACTGCCCTGAATGGCAAAGGAAATTTGGAGCTCAATTGTGGTTGTATGCTGAGGACTACTGCATACCAAACTCCTTGCCTGAATTTTGCACAAATATGCAATAATAATCTTTTTTTAAAGGAAAGATTGGGGCTTATGCAAGTCATTAAAAGGTTCCTTCTGTTTCCCTTCTCCCATATCCATCAATGCATGGCAGGTAAATACTATAGTTTGGATATGGATTCTGTTCCAAAGGACACTTTAATTGCATCCGTATCTCTTTGATGTAATTAATGATAATATTTACTGGAGGACTTTGGTGTGATGCATTTTGGGAAAGATGCACCAATCCAAAACATATTTTTTGCATGCAAACAATCTGAGATTTGGTTTCTGGCACCCTGTCCGGTTAAAAAAGGATTTGATTGCAGGATCTGAAAAAGCTCTTTGCCTAGATCACTGAACTACCACTGGAATGTGATGGCTATTTTTTACTGCATTTACCGTTAGATTCTGCCATGTTGTGTAGCATATCTGGCTGCCTAATATTTGTACTGAGTGCATCTAAATTTATCATTAGTTAAATATATATTATGTTCCTCTAGATGCAGTTTTGGAACAGCTTTGGGATTAATATATATATATATATTTAAAGGAATTGCTAGCTGTGGAAAAATCTTGGCAAACTCATCCTCACAAAAAGGATGCTTCAATTGCCGATACTTTTCAGTAAATGTGCCTCTTGCATATAGATGCATAAAAAAGGAATAGTCAATATTTGGAGAACGTTTTTAAGAAATCAAGTGTATGTTTTCTCACCACTTATATAATTACTTGGTTTTGATTGCAGTGATTGCTAACATTCCACTTGTCCTAAAAATAAATGTCGAAGGAGAGGTAAGCAGGACTGTGTCAGCAGTAGCTGTGAAAATATTCAAGAAATCCACCTTTTAAATCTGGATGCCAAAATGATATAAAACAACCTTCATGCTGTTTTTTAAAGAAGCATAAGTATATATTATTGCTTGAAGTGTTATTGAGGAAGTGGTAAAATGCAGCATAAAAATCTTTCAAATAAATAAAATTACTGTTGATTAAAAAAAAAATACTTTTAAAGCCGCAATTGTTTTAAAGGGACTCATGTTGAATGCTTTAGTTTAATATTTCCGTCCTGAACTGCTTATTTATCTTATATGAAAAAACTCAAAGAGGTGGAAAATGTTGATCTTAAAATGAGCTTTTTCCATTAGGGAATTAGAAGAGCGACATCATGGAATGAACAAAGTCATGTCATTCTAGGAAAAAGCTTATTCTAAATATACTATTTATCTACAACCAGGATAGCAGTTGTAAGGAATCTTGGAGGTCTTCTAGCTGAACCCACTATTCAACCATGGTTGCCAGAGAGATTGCCTATAATTCTTATTATAGCAAATACAATGCAGAAAGGGCAGCCTTCAGATGTTGCCCAGAACCACAATTTCCTTAACACAGTTAGATGCAAGCTTGAGTTTGCACCCAGCCCCAACCTGGTGCCTTCCCGATGCCACTGCAATAGACCAAGGATCTTCAAACTTGGCAAGTTTAAGACTTGTGGACTTCAACTCCCAGAATTCCTGAGCTGATATGACTGGAGGAGGAATTCTGGGAGTTGAAGTCCACAAGTCTTTAAGCTGCCAAGTTTGAAAGACCCCTGCAATAGACAACGGAGGAAACCAGATTGGGGAAGGCCCCTCCATGAGTGGGAGGCGAATTGTGGCTGTCTGGGGATGATGGGGTGGGAACTTGGAAGCCCCCCCCCCCCCACACACACACAATTAGAAACCCTTCTAATAGGGAAGGCAAGACTTAAACCAGTTTGCAACGGAACTTCCGGCGCGGGGGGACGCCGTTTCCGCCCGGGATCTGCGCCAGCGGCGGTCCCTTCCGGTCGGGTCCGTCCGGACGCACTTCCGGTTCAGCCCAGCCCCGTTGGCAAAAGAGTCGGGTGTGAGCAGCCGAGGAGGGAAGCCGCGCAGGACAGGTGTGGAGGGGCCGCCGCCCCGGTGGCGGGGTGGAAATAGGAGGAGAAGCAGAGCTGGTTGTGAGGGGCCTGCTCTGTTTTGGGGTGGGGGCGGCAGCAGGAAGCGGGGAGGGGGCGAAGGGAGGGGGGAATGGTCAATCCAAGGCCATGGGGAGGGGGGGGGGGCTAGGCAAGGGGAGGGGGGGTTTAAATGGCTCCCAGGGATGTTGCATCGGAGCTGGGGAGGGGTCCAAAGTGGGAGGGGGGAGGACAAGTGCAGCCTTATGGGTTCAAGCCCTCCAGGGGAGGGGTCTCCAACCTTGGCAATCTTAAGCCTTGGAGGACTTCAACTCCCAGAATAACACGGTCGTTAAGCGAATCAGGCTACTTCCCCCCCCCCCCCCCCCGTTGACTTTGCTTGTGAGAAGGCCATGAAAGAGGGATGGTGTGAGACCCCTGGGATACTGCGACCGTCGTAAATAGGAGCCAGGGGTCAAGCGTCTGAATTTTGATAATGTGGCCATGAGGTTGCTGAAACGGTCGTGAGGGTGAAAATGGGTCATTGCTCAGTTTTGTCAGTGATGTAACTTTGATCAATAGGTTGCTGTAAGTCAGGGACTACCTTTATCTATCTATCTCGCGCTCTCTCCATCTCTCTCCTCTATCTCTCCTCTCTCTCCCTCTCTCTCCATCCGTCTCTCCTCTATCTATCTCTCCTTTATTTCCCTCTCTCCATCCATCTCT
The DNA here is from genome assembly GCA_023653725.1 of Bungarus multicinctus. Lineage (NCBI taxonomy): Eukaryota > Metazoa > Chordata > Lepidosauria > Squamata > Elapidae > Bungarus > Bungarus multicinctus. Next base: position 3,199,278 of record CM042844.1, read on the forward strand.
CCTATATCTATCTCTCCTCTATCTGTATCTCTCTCTCCCTCTCTCTCCTCTTTCTCCCTTGCTCCATTCCTCTCTCCTCTATCTATCTCTCCTCTGTCTCCCTCTCTCCATCCATCTCTCTCTCCCTCTCTCTCTCCTCTATCTATCTATCTATCTATCTATCTATCTATCTATCTATCTATCTATCTATCTATCTATCTATCTATCTATCTATCCATCTCTCCTCTATCTATCTATCTCCCGCTCTCCATCTCTCTCCTCTATCTATCTCCCTCTCTCCATCCATCTCTCCTTTATCTATCTCTCCTCTATCTATACCTCTCTCCCCCTCGCTCTCCTTTATCTCCCTCTCTCCATCCATCTCTATCTATCTCTCCTCTCTCTCCCTCTTTCTCCTCTCTCTCCCTCTCTCCATCCCTCTCCTCTGTCTATCTCTCCTCTCTCTCCCTCTCTCCATCCATCTTTCCTATATCTATCTCTCCTCTATCTATATCTCTCTCTCCCTCTCTCTCCTCTTTCTCCTCTCTCCATTCCTCTCTATCTATCTCTCCTCTATCTCCCTCTCTCCATCCCTCTATCCTCTATCTCCCTCTCTCCATCCATCTCTCCTCTATCTCTCCTCTGTCTCCCTCTCTCTCCATCCGTCTCTCTCTCCTCTATCTATCTCCCGCTCTCCATCCCTCTCCTCTGTCTATCTCTCCTCTCTCTCCCTCTCTCCATCCATCTTTCCTATATCTATCTCTCCTCTATCTATATCTCTCTCTCCCTCTCTCTCCTCTTTCTCCTCTCTCCATTCCTCTCTATCTATCTCTCCTCTATCTCCCTCTCTCCATCCCTCTATCCTCTATCTCCCTCTCTCCATCCATCTCTCCTCTATCTCTCCTCTGTCTCCCTCTCTCTCCATCCGTCTCTCTCTCCTCTATCTATCTCCCGCTCTCCATCTCTCTCCTCTCTATCTCCCTCTCCATCCATCTCTCCTTTATCTCTCCTCTATCTATACCCTCGCTCTCCTTTATCTCCCTCTCTCCATCCATCTCTATCTCTCTCCCTCTCTCTCTCCTCTATCTATCTTTCTCTCTCCATCCATCTCTATCTATCCTCTATCAATCTCCCTCCATCCACCTCCTCTATCTATCTATACCTCTCTCTCCCTTTCTCCTCTCTCTCCCTCTCTCCATCCCTCTCCTCTGTCTATCTCTCCTCTATCTCCCTCTCTCCATCCATCTCTCCTATATCTATCCTCTATCTATATCTCTCTCCCTCTCTCTCCTCTCTCCATTCCTCTCTCCATCCATCTCTCCTCTATCTCCCTCTCTCCATTCTCCTCTCTCCCTCTCCCTCTCTCTCCTCTATCTATCTATCTATCTATCTATCTATCTATCTATCTATCTATCTGTCTATCTGTCTATCTGTCTATCTATCTCCCTCTCTCCATCCATCTCTATCTATGTCTCCTCTATTTATACCTCTCTCTCCCTCGCTCTATCTCCCTCTCTCCATCCCTCTATCCTCTATCTCCCTCTCTCCATCCATCTCTCCTCTATCTCTCCTCTATCTCCCTCTCTCCATCCATCTCTATCTATGTCTCCTCTATCTATACCTCTCTCCCTCGCTCTATCTCCCTCTCTCCATCCCTCTATCCTCTATCTCCCTCTCTCCATCCATCTCTCCTCTATCTCTCCTCTATCTCCCTCTCTCTCCATTCGTCTCTCTCTCCTCTATTTATCTCCCACTCTCCATCTCTCTCCTCTATCTATCTCCCTCTCTCCATCTCCTTTATCTATCTCTCCTCTGTCTATACCTCTCTCCCCCTCGCTATCCTTTATCCTCTCTCCTCTATCTATCCTCTATCTCCTCTCTCCATCCATCTCTCCTCTCTCTCCCTCTCTCTCCCCTCTCTCTATCTCCCTCTCTCCATCTCTCTCTCCTCTATCTATCTGTCTCTCCTCTGTCTCCCTCCCTCCATCTCTCCTCTAACTATCTATCTATACCTCTCTTTCCCTCTCTCTCCTCTATCTATCTCCCTCTCTCCTCTCTCTCTCTCTCACGGTTCGCGTGATCCCCTTTTGCGACCTTCTGCCCAGGCAAGCCCACGGGGAAAGCCAGATTGCCAAATATCAGAATTTTGATCCTACAACCGTGTGGGGAACGCTGCAAATGGCCGTTAAGTATGGAAAAAAAGTGGTCCTAAGTCCCTTCCCCCCTCCCCCCCCCTCGGTGCTGTTGTAACTTTGAACGGCCACGAAACACACTTTCGTAAGTCGAAGACTGCCTGTGTGTGAGCCAGTGCCTGAACAAGCAGCCCCAATTCATCAAATAAACAGATGGTGTAAGCAACAGGTGGGCTGGAGAAGCAGCCGTGCAAATCCTTGTCATGCTAACACAGCCAGTTGCGTCAAGGGTGCGTGGAACACTTTGCCCAAGGGTGTTGTGCAAAGGACAGGAATGTTGCGGTTGGCCTCGGTGGGTCAACTCTGGCCCACGTTGCATAAACCAAGGGTGTGGCTGTGCTTTGTTCTGTTGGCTTTCATATACAATGTGGATTTTTTTTTTTTAATTGTGTATTCTACCCAGAGTCACGCATTGTGTTTCCAGCGGCTTTCTCAGTTCCTTTATCCCTGTTTGCAGGATTACAGGGAGTCCCACTTAACGACTAACAAGGGAGCTCAACGTTTCTGCTGCTAACTGAGACGTTTGTTCAGTAAGCTTGCCTCATTTTACGGACCTTTCCAGGGAAAATCGCTGCAGCTGTTAAGTTAGTACCACGGCGGTTAAGTCAATAGTCTATGGAGATTTTCAGTCCTCCAGGTTATTGTCATCCCTTGAGACATTGAAGAAGTGATTGGACTGCCATCTGTCAGAAAAGGTGTAGGGTCTCCTGCTTGGGCAGGGGGTTGGACTAGATGACCTACAAGGTCCCTTCCAACTCATAAATAAAACACATAAAATAAAATACATAAATAAAATACATAATTTATATGTATTTTGAGTTTGAATGGCATTTCTTCCTTTTCACAACTGTTTGTGGGGGAGTTTTTTGTCTCCAGTCAATGATAATTGGAGCTTTGAAGCCAAGTTGAAGGAATTAAAGGGACTTCACCTGTTTTTGTGACTTCGTTGCTTTTGTATCCCATCCTGGGTCACCACATTATCTTTCATCCTGGTCCCATCAGGGTTATTGTTGTCCCTCCCCCACCCTCCCCCAGCTGCTGGCACAATATCCCAAAATGCTCTTTTAAACATTGCATGCTTCATTGTGTTAGTGTGCAGCCATGGGCGTTGTGAAATCTGACCGTTGGCGGAGTAGATAATCGAATGCAAGCTGCTTCTCCTCAACCCCTCAAATGTGGCAGTGCTCATTTCAGGGTGTGTGTGTGTGTGTGTTTGTGTGTGTTCGTAGGCAGGTGAGAAACAATGTGAAACAACAAGCTTGTGAAATAAATAGGTTAACACACGCGAGCTCCGACTGGATGCAAATCCTAACAACAACACCCCCCCGAAAATGTGGGGTGATTTGGAGGTGAGATTTGGTCAGCCCTATCAGTGTCTTCCCAACTCTGATTCCAGCTCTGTTCTGATTGATTGATTGATTGATTGATTCCAGAATTCAGGAGAGCACTATCCTCAAAAGCACAGGGCACCATCATAGCATGGGCCAAAACTTGTGGGAAAAAAATCTTAAATTGGACTTTTTTTAGTAATCCTTTATGTCAGGAGTCGCCAACCTTTTGGACCACCAAACTCATCATTTTAAATCCCGCGGAGCAGAGACTCTGGGAAAATTCCCCCCAAAAGTCTGTAGGAAAATCCTCCACCCCATTTTATTTTATTTATTTATTTCACATATTTATATACCGCCCTTCTCCCGAAGGACTCAGGGCGGTGTACAGCCAACCGTAAAACTTTTTACAATGATAAAAGTTAAAAGAGAATTAAATATCTTAAGGCTGCCTAAAATTATACCCTCCCCCAATAAATTAATAAAACCCCAAATTTTAAAATCCCAATTTAAAACTTGAATACTAAAATTACACTAAAAATCCCATTTCAGCCCAGGCCGGCCTGCTCAAAAGAGCCAGGTTTTCAATGCACCTGGTTTTCCTACCGATCGATCGTTCTTTATTTGGGATCGCAGGATACCGTCTCCAGCTCCGTTCTTAGGAGGAGAGAGAGAGAGAGGGAGAGACTTTTGGCTTCATGCAAGGAAAGCAGCAGAAGCCGCAGAAGTCTTTCTTTCTCTCCCCCAAACTCTGCCAGAAATAAGTCTTTGCCGGCGCAGCCTCTCGGAGCAAGGAGGCCTTGCAGGGTCCCAAAGACTCATTTCTGGTAGAAAATTTTGCTGCTTTCCTCGCGTGCAGCCAAAAGCAGAAGAAGAAAGAAGCAGAAAGAAGCAGCCCTGTGGCCAGGCCAGGCGCGTGGGGTCCGTGGGGCATGTTCCCCCCCTCCGCCCTTTCCCCCCTCTCTTTCTCCCCTCCCTTCACTACCTCGTGTTGTTTGCAATGCAAGCAACGCAAGCCTTGTGTTCCCTCGCAGCCTGGATTAATTGCTTTGGGGGGGGGGACATTTCTCTGCGGACCACCAAAATTTTCTCATGGGCCACCAGTGGTCCCCGGCCCATGGTTGGCGGCCACTGCTTTATGCCACGAGTTAGTAGAAAGGAAAGATCAGCAGACTCCTGTTACAGGAGGACCTTGACTTACATCCCTGCGTTTAGAAGCCGTTCCAAATTAAAACGGTGACTTATGACCGGCTTGTATTTACAACGGCCGCAGTATCCCAGGTGATTCTCTTTTGCGACCTTCTGACGTGCGAAACCAATTGGGGGGGGGGGAGAGAAGCAAGATTCACTTAACAGCTGTAAACAACTGCAGTGATTCACTTAACAACTTGCGTCCCAGAATGAGGCAAAATCCACTTAACAACGGCCCCACTTAGCAACAAAAAATTGGGGCACCCTTGTGGTCGGTAAGTCGAGGACTACCTCTGCTCTATACAGGCGGTCCTTGCCTTTTGACCACAAGTGAGCCCCCACAACATACGTTGTTAAGTGAGGCACTTGTTAAGTGAGTTTCGCACCACTTTACGACCTTTCTTGTTAAGTGTATCCATTGCCAGTTGTTAAGTTAGTAACTCGGTTGTTAAGTCAACTGTCGTAAATGTGAGTCCGTTGTCAAGCATCCAAATGTAAAATCACGTGACCACGGGAATGGTCTTAAAGTGTGAAAAATAGCAATAGCCCTTAGACTTATATACCGCTTCAAAGTGCTTTCCAGCCCTCTCTGAGCGGTTTACAAGTCAGCCTCTGGCTCCCAACAATCTGTGTCCTCATTTTAGTGACCTCAGAAGGACGGAAGTCTGAGTCAACCTTGAGCCGGTCAGGATTGAACTCCTGGCTGTGGCAGAGTTTGCCTGCAATGCTGCATTCTAATTAGGGAGGGAGAGAGGGAAGGAAAGGATATAGGAATAGCTTTGATTTATATACTGGTTCACAGTGCTTCACAGCCCTCTCTAAGCAGTTTACAGAGTCAGCCTCTTGCCTCCAACAATCTGGGTCTTCATTTTATTGACCTCAATAGGATGGAAGGCTTAGTCAACCTTTAGGAGGAAGGAAGGAAGGAAGGAAGGAAGGAAGGAAAGGAAGGAAGGAAGGAAGGAAGGAAGGAAGGAAGGAAGATAGCAATAGCACTTAGACTTACATACTGCTTCACAGCCCTCTCTAAGCAGTTTACAGAGTCAGCTTCTTGCCCCCAACAATCTGGCTCCTCGTTTTACCGACCGTGGTAGGACAAAAAGCTGAGTCAACCTTGAATCTGGTGGGATTTGAACTGCCAAACTCTAGGCAGCCGGCAGTCAGCAGGAGTAGCTTGCAGTACGGCACTCTAACCACTGCGCCACAGAAGCTCTCAAGTTGCTTCTTTCAGTGCCGTTGTAAACTTTGCTCACTAAATGAGCTGTTGTAAGTCGAGGACTTCCCTGTACAGGATTCAAGCATACAGGAGTCAAAGAATGCTAGGACTGGAAGGGACCCGAGAGGTTGTCTAGTCTAACCCCTTGCTCAAGGCAGCAACTCTATACCATCCTATACCAATGGTTTGTCCAGTCTATTTCGGAAAAGCTGATGGAGCAGCCACAATTTCTGGTGGCAAGCAGTTCCACTGATGGGAAATGTCTCCTTAGTTCTACATGTTGGATCTCTCCTTGATTCGTTTCCACGTTGCTTTCCTTCCGTGTGGGAAATTCCACCGTCGACAAATCATATAATCCAAGGACTGGGGGTGTGTGTGTGTTTGTGTTGCGAAGGGTGTGTATCATGTAAGAAAAACAAAGCTTTTACAAACTTGGCTCATAGCCCATGAAGCTCCAACCTCATTTTCTAGGCTCGAACAGAAAATCTTCAGGCCCTGGTCTTATCGGGTCTATGACAATTCACCATGGCCAATGCGCCCTGTCCATCTCGCTGCAGGACAAGAGTTCCTTCTCTATGGAGATTTCTCCATCACCCAGATAACAGATAATCAGAGCTAGAAGGGACCTTGTAGGTCATCTAGTCCAACCCCCTTCCCAAGCGGGAGACCCTAACACCATTTCTGACAAATCTCTTCCTGAAAGTCTCAAGGGGGGACCCAAATGTGTGTGTGTGTTTTTTTTTTAAAGAGGCAACTGGACTTTCTGATTTTTTTTCTTTTGAAGATGTTTCGCTTCTCATCCAGGAAGCTTCTTCAGCTCTGACTGGATGGTGGGGAAGGGAAGGATTGATACTCCTTGCAGACCGCTGGTCATTTGCATCCTTTTTAGAGGGTCGTTGAGGCCACTGGGAGGTTTATTTGTGACCTCAGGGCCACCTGAGTAGTGCAAATGGTTCTTGTATTCTGCAGTTTTTCTCTCTGGAACTCCATTCCTTACTCCCACACCATTCGAAGGGTATTCATCCCAAATTGTATAGCTAAAAAGTCTGTAGAGATTGTCAGTCATCCAGGCCATGGTTGTCCCAAAGGTATTTTTTTTTTTTTTTCAGGAGGCAACTGGACTTTCTGGTTTTTTTACTTTTGAAGGAGTTTCGCTTCTCATCCAGGAAGCTTCTTCAACTCCGACTGGATGGTGGGGAAGGGAAGGATTTATACTCCTTGCAGACAGCTGGTCATTTGCATCCTTTTTAAAGGGTCGTTGAGGCCACCTGGAGGTTTATCTGTGTCCTCAGGGTCACTTGAGTAGTGCAAACTTTCAAGTGCCTGAAGGAAGGAAGGAAGGAAGGAAGGAAGGAAGGTCATTTGCATCCTTTTTAGAGAATCATTGAGGCCACTTGGAGGTTTGTCTCTGTCCTCAGGGTCACTTGAGTAGTGCAATTGCTTGTGGAGCCTTCTTGGAACTGCGGAAAGGACTGTGCTATAGAGCAGGGGTCACCAATCTTTTTGGACTTCAGGGACCACCAAACTCATAATTTTAGATCCCAGGGACCACTAACCAGTTCTGTGGGCTGGCCTAATTTGTGGGTGTGGCTTGATGGTTGTGTGACTGGCTGGGCAGGGCTTGTATGTAAATATTACAAATATTTATATAAATATTGAATTTTTTATTTTAAAAGAGCATCTTTTACCCAAAATCAGGCAAAGCAGGCAGGCAGATTAAGTTGCTCACAGAATCATTTAGTGATCTATCTATCTGCCATCGGCTAGCTCAGTCTCTCAAATTTGCTTGCTGTGAGTCTGCATTGAATAACAGAATCTTCAATCCTAAGGGAGGTTCGGCTGTGCTTAAAAGCAGAGCCGAAGATCTAAAGACTAGCTAGAAAGCAAGAAATCCAACAATTTCCTGCTTTCTAGCTCATCTAAATCTCCCGGCGCAGCAGAACAGATGATGGTCGGAAAAAGGAAAAATAGCAATTTAGCAGGCAAGTTTGCCGAGTAAGGAGTGAGTGGGCGGGGAGGGTTCTCGTGGACCATGTGGGCGGTGCAGCCTTGTGTTCCTGCCCAGCCTGGATTAATTGCTTTGGGGGGGGGTGCTCTGGGGGTGAGATTTCTCTGCGGCCCACCAAAATTTTCTCAAGGCCCACCAGAAAATTTTGATAAGGCTCCACCCATATTTGCACTACTCAGACAGACAAACCTCCAAGTGGCCTCAACGACCCTCTAAAAGGATGCAAATGACCAGCTGTCTGCAAGGAGTATCAATCTTTCCCTTCCCCACCATCCGGTCAGAGCTGAAGAAGCTTGGATGAGAAGCGAAATGTCTTCAAAGAAACAACCAGAAAGTCCAGTTTCCTCTTCCAAAAAGCACTTTAGTGGGACGACACTAAAATCAAGTTAATGGTGGAATACAATCATTACAGAAAGTATGCACAAGGAGGGACAGGATGAAATGGGAAGGGCAAAAATTTAAATTTGATTTGTTTTAAATAATCACATAGAATTGTTAAATTGTCCCATAGCGAGTTGGCTGTGGCCAGTTGCCCCATTCCTCTCTTATCTACAGGATATCCATGTTTGGGACCTGCCTATCGTGGTCTGGGGACAATTTCCTGAGAGGGATTATGTAGAGCAACCATTTCCTTCCCTCTCAACTTACAAATCAAATTCAGGAAGTTTCTCAGCCAAGTATCATCTGTTTATAGACAGGTAGTCCTCAACTTACGACCAGAAGCAAGCCCAAAATTTCCAAGGCATTTGTGAAGTGAGTTTTGCCCCGTTTTACAACCTTTCTTGCCTTGGTTGTTAAGCGAATCGCCCCAGTCATTAAGCAAATCCGGCTTTCCCCCTTGACTGTGCTCATCAGAAGGTCCCCAAAAGGGGATCACGTGACCCCAGGGCACTGCGACCGTCATAAAAAGGAGTCCGTCGTTGCCAAGCGGCCCTAATTTTGATCACCCGACCCCGAGGAACGGCACAGCGGTCGTAAGTGTGAAGAAAGATCCTATGTCACTTTTTTCCCCCCCGGGGCCGTGTTAATTTTGAACGGTCACTAAAACGAACTGTTGCAAAGCGAGGACTATCTGTATAAAACGGATTTCCAGACTTTTGAATCACAGGCTTGTTCAGTGAATCTCTCGAGTTTTCCCGTTGATCTTGCTTAATGGATGGTCGCGTTTCCCCTGGACGCTGCAACCATCATAAATAGGAGTCAGTTGCTCAGCACCCAAACGTTGATCGTGTGACTACCTGCGTTTCCCCGAAAATAAGACCCTGTCTTATATATATATATATATATTTGCCACCAAAAAAGACACCAGGTCTTATTTTTGGGGGACGTCATCCACGGACTAACCTCACTTGCGCGTGTCGCCCCCCGGCCTCGTTTTCACTGTCAGCGGCCTTTAGGAACTACTTCTACGGCTGGCAAGGCTTTCCTGAAGGCCCCTGCATCCCATAACCAAGCTCTGGATCGATCCTGAGCTTTGTTTTCAGCTCCAGAGGCCTTCAGGAAAGCCTGGCCAGCCTTGCCGACTGCAGAAGAAATGGGCAGGCCAGGCAGGTGTCGGAGGGCGTGAGGCCAATTACACCTGTCCAAAGGTAAGTAGTAGGGCAGCTCCACCTACCCCCATCCCCATCCTACCTTAATTTTTACCCGTCTATTCTGGAGTGGGCGGGATCCTAATTAGGGCTTATTTTGAGATAGGACTTACATTGGGCGCACGTGTAAAAACCAAGCTAGGACTTACTTTCAGGGTAGCTCCTATTTTCAGAGAAACAGGGTAATACCCCTATTCTCTCCTATACCGCTAGAATTACCTGGAAGCAAACGAACTTGCCCGTCACGTTCTGCTCTGCAAGGTGAGATTTGGCTTGCCGAAAGAGGATGGCCAGCGACCAGAGGGCGAAGAAGGTGGACGGGATCTTAATCAGGGCTTATTTTTTTTTGGGGGGGGGTAGGGCTTATATTGGAGTCACGTGTAAAAATCAAGGTAGGGCTTACTTTCAGGGTAGGTTGTATTTTTGGGGAAACGGTATACGAATGCTCCAATGGTCCTCAGTGGATAAAAGTTGCCTTTTTCACTGCTGTTGCGTCTTCAAATGGTCACTAAAAAAAATGGTTGTAATTCAAGAACCCCTGTAAATATTTCCCCAGGTTTTTTACAGTGCTAAAATATACGGGGGTGTCCCGCCCGTAGTTTCAGAAGAATTGCTGGATTGGGAAGGGCAAAAAGAAACAACCCCTCAATATTTACTATCCAGTATTGCCTGGATTGCTGGTTTCCCTGCCCCATGAGCCGACACAAACCATATTTGTGTATCACACAGCCACACAAATTCCCTCCTTCCCCTCCTCGTCTCACGTCTCCCGACCGACGTGCCAGGAGGCCCGTTGCCAGTGTGAACCTTCTGCTCCCTTGCCGTCCAGCCGGGCGGCCGCTGCCCCCTTTCCTTCCGCCGCTCTCTGCGCTTCGAGAGGTCTTTTAAAAAATAACAACACCTGCTTGGATCCTCTAGGGGTTTCCAGCCGAGCTGCCAGAGGCGATTTACGGGATGGATCCCCAGATCTCGGCCAGATTGAACTCCCGGAAGAGGAGGAAAGAAGGAGGAGGGGGGCCCAACGGGGCCGCGGAGTCGGACGGCATCCCCTTAAAACTGCCCCGCAACTGTTTTGTAAGTTGAAAAGACGAGAGAGGGAGGGGGGAGAGAGGGAAAGAGAGGCATGCAAGGGAGGGCGGGTGGACTTCAACTCCCAGCATGCCTAGAAAATGGGCGGGTTTCAACTCCCAGAATTCCCCAGCCACCTAGGGAATTCTGGGAGTTGAAGTCCACTCACTTTGAAGTGTCTGAGGGAAACTCAGTCCCTCTTGCTCTGCTGGGGAAAAAAAAACACATTTGTTAATTGTATTTTTTACCTCAAATTCAGGAATCTTCAGTTTTTACCTCAAATTCAGCCACCTTCTTACAGGCATGTTTGGTTGACACAAACGTCCTCTTCCTATATTTTTATTTTTTATTTAATCTTCATTGTCATCTGTTGGTTTTTTTTTATTTTACTGATTTTTATCGCTTTATTTTTATTTTTATTCATTTTTAATTTGATTTTCATTTTAATGCACTGTTTTCGTTTTACCAGTTTTTTTTAATTTGTTTATTTTTTTCGCTTTATTTGATTTTCATTTTAATTCATTGTTTTTATTTTGCTTATTTTTTTTGTTTTGCTTAATTTTTATTTTTCATTTATTGTCTTTATTTTAGTTATTTTGCTCAATTTTTATTTTGTTTTTTATTTAATTTTCATTTTAATTGTCTTTATTTTAATTATTTTTTATTTTGTTTATTGCTCATTTAATTTTCATTTTACCTTATTTTTATTTTACTTATTTTGTTTCATTTTTATTTATTTCAATTTTATATTTTTATTGACTTTTATTTTACTTATTTATTTTTAGTCTATTTCTAATTTTATTTTTAGTTCTTTTCCTTTTGTTTATTTTTATTTCACTTTATTATTATTATTATTTCATTTCACTCCCTTTTTTATTTTGATTTCCCTGTGCTTTTTTTATTCTTATTTTTTTTAATTTTCATTTGAATATTATATTTATTATTTTTAATTTTAATTGTCTTTATTTTAATTATTTTTTATTTTGTTTATTGTTCATTTAATTTTCATTTTACCTTATTTTTATTTTACTTATTTTGTTTCATTTTTATTTATTTCAATTTTATATTTTTATTGACTTTTATTTTACTTATTTATTTTTAGTCTATTTCTAATTTTATTTTTATTTCCTTTCCTTTTATTTATTTTTATTTCACTTTATTATTACTATTATTATTTCATTTCACTCCCTTTTTAATTTTGATTTCTCTGTGCTTTTTTAATTCTTATTTTATATTTTTAATTTTCATTTGAATGCTATATTTATTATTTTTAATTTTTTAAAATTACATATTCATTTATATTTCTCACCCATCTCATTTCAAAACGACTCTGGCCGGCTTTAATCACATATTAACACATATTCCTTCCAGCTGCATCATTCTCCTTCTGACACCTTACTCAGTCTAAGGGGAGAAACTTCTGCTCTGCAACCACAATTTTTAAACCTTGCAGTCAATAATATTTTTAACATCTTGAACTCATCACAAAAGGTTGCAAGTTATGCCTTCTGCCCGGCGTGACAATTTCAGCATCGCTGCCAGTTTAGCTTCAGAGTGGGGGAGGAAATAATCTTTCTTTCTACCTTGAATTGTTTTAAAGCGGAAATGATATAATAATGCAAAGTTTCTAAAGCTTACCAAGTTCAAAGATGTGTGTGGACTTCAACTCCCAGAATCCCCCAGCCAGCATAGGTTGCTCTCTTGTAATCCCTTCCTCTGCAATCTCTCTCCACTTTAGGGGAGTAAGAGAAAAAGGAACAGGCATCGCTAGCTGGGGAATTCTGGGAGTCGAAGTCCACATGTGTTCAACCTGCAAAAACACTGAAAAACACTGCTACAGGATGAATTCTGCAGGGCTGTTCTTCATACTAATATATGCTACAATCCTTCCGTAATCCCTGCAAAGAATCTTTTCCTAACCTTTATAAATGTCAAATAAACAAATATATAAATATACTGTATATATATATATGTGTGTGTGTGTGTGTATGTATGTATATACTGTATGTTTAATTATTGTTTAATTATTTATCAGCTCAAAAACCTAACGCACATATAAACAAAAGACAACGAAACAAATAGCTTTCTGTCTGGATGGTCTCTGGTGATGAGCCGAAAGACAGAAAAGGACAGCAGGATGCTTCCTCCCTTGATTGGGGCTTACCAGGGTGTTGTAACACAAGTATATATACTCATTCCCCTGTCTCAGCTGATCTGGATGAGAACCTGTGGCCTAATGGCAATTAACAACTGCCTCACGTGTAATACTTCCCAGGTTCGAATCCCAGTAAGGGTATGACTGGCTGACGAGAGCTAAATAGCTCGAAATAGATCTATCCTAGTCTCCCTTGTTTAATTATTTATCGGCTCAAAAACCTAACACACACACACGCATCATCACGAAATCTCAAGTACCATAAAGCCTACAAACTTGAAATTCAGCACGTATATTCCTCTTGGCTTCCAAGTGCTCACTAAGAAAGGATTTTTCGAAATGATCATCAGAGCAATTAGAGTATTTCCTATATTATTATTATTATTAACCCGCTCTGATGCTAAGGAGTCCTACTCCCCCCCCTCCCCACCTGAAAAGAAATCTCTTCCAAATGCAAAACACAAGCAGAGGAGAGGAGGTTCAGTTTCAGTTTCAGAGCACCAAGCAGCTTTAATACAGAACAGTTGAGCTAAGCCACACCCAAGTTCCTTGCTGTCTCCTCCTTGCTCACACAGCAAATACAGTTTCAGTTTCCAAACAGCCCTCCCCTCTCTCATACACTGACAGGATGATAGCCAGAGGAATACCGATGGATGCTGGTAGGCAGTGGCACAATTCCCCCACCCCTTATTTTCCTTCCCAAAAACTAAGCCCAACCACATAGTTTCGTAGCGAAGCACGGGGATCGAGCTAGTAAACACGTATTTTTTTTCTGATTTTTCTTGGGTTTCATTCTTTGAACCCAGGGCCTGCGAGAGCCAGCGCCGTTTTCCGATGAGCTGGAAGTGGATTACAGCAAGCCCTATACACGCGTCACGTTTGAGGAGGCAACGAGGGGGACGCCCTGTAAGTGTTTCATCCGTAAGACGGAAATCAAGAACCAAGAAATTCTTCGTACGCGGGCTGTCCTCGACTTACGACGTGACCGTTCGAAGTTACGACAAAGAGACTTAACGATCGTTTTTCCGCACGGACCACTGCTGCGTCCCCCACGCTCCGCCTGTTCAAAGTTCAGGTGCTTGGCCACCGATTCATATTGATGACGGTTGCGGGGGTCCATTCGCCCCACATTTTACGACCTTTTCCTGACGCTGCCGTTAAGCAAACCGCTGCAGTTGTTCAGTGGGTCACACGGTTGCTAAGTGAATCCGTCTTCCTCCTCGACTTGGCTTATCGGACAGCCGCAAAAGGGGACCAACCTAATCCTGAGGCGTCGCAACCGTCATAAATATGAGTTGATTGCCAAACGACCAAATTTTGATCCCGTGGCCGCAGGGAAGACTCCAACAGTCGTAAGTGTGAAAAACGGTCCTAAGTCACTTGTTTTGAACTTTGAACAGTCACTAAACAAAAGATTGTAAGTCAAAGACAATCTCTACCTTCATTTTTCGGCAAGTTCACACACCCCCACGGGGAAACCGGTTCACTTAAGGACCGTGGCATTTGCTTAAATACCCCAGTGGTCGTATAACAACTTCCATAAAAAGGATTCTCTGACCTAAAAGGTATATATGTTATGTAATTGTTAGGAGATTATTATTAATTTTTTAGGCAATAATTAAAAGTGAACTGAATATTGAGATTTAAAGGGGCGGTAATTAAAAGAATATATAAGCTAAAGGGGTGGCACACTCAAATTAGTAATTGTTTGGGGGGGGGACCTTTTTTGAAATGTTTGAATTGAATTAGAATTTGTGAAAGGATGAAATAAGAATATGCGATGAAATTGCAAACCTGACAGATAAAAGTATCGTGAATATGAAGGTATGAGAGTTATTTATAAGATTTAATCTGGAGGAAAGTATTTGGGGAAAAAAATAATAATAATAGAAAATATGTTGTAAAGGATTGGTAAGATAGGAAGCTGAATGGGAAAGATGAGTGTGTAATTTATAAGTCAGGTTTGTATGGAAATGTGAAAACCTGGAATCATGCTGTTCACCAAAAAGAGATGTGTTTTTAAAATGTGGAAAACTGAAATAAAATTTTATTAAAAACAGAAAAAGATTCAGCAATCAGGGTGGTTACATCAACACCTTGGATGGCTTAATGATTGTAATGGGCAGGCTCCCTTACAGTCCTTAAGTCGAGATCCACCTGTGTGCAAGCAGAATACCCCTTTTCTGCTAATTTAGAGATGGGACAGCGTAGAAACAAGGTTGACTCAGCCTTCCATCCTCTCGGGGTAGGTAAATTGAGGACCCAAGATTGTTGGGGGCAATAAGCTGACTTTGTAAAAATGCCGCTTGAGGGGGCCAAAAAGCCCTAGTAATAAGCAGGCATATACAATGGAATGAAGGCTATTGCTGAGCACCTAGCACGGTGCTCCATAGACTGTAAGCCGCCCTGAGTCTCCGGAGAAGGGCGGCATATAAATGTAATTAAAATTAAAAAAAAAAAAAAACCCAGAAAAATTGGGAAATAAACAGGGTTTTTTTCTCGTTTTTTTTTCTCCACTCTCAAACAGCTTTGGGGGAGAAAATGTGGGGAAAAAATCCTGTATTTTCCCCAATTTTCCCAGTATTTTTTTTTTTCTAGGCCGTCCCATCTCAAGTTCTGACCTACATAAACTTTTGCAAACTTGAGAAGGTTGTTCAAGAGATTAAACCCCTTTCAGTTTTGGCAGCTGTTAGAGGAAACTTTCTGACAGCTGAGATTGAAAGGGGCCAAGAAAGGAACTGCAGCCCAGCTGGGAAATGTCAGAATCACCCATCAAGTTAAAGGACATTTGCAGCTCCACCTCCCAAGGTTTTAAAAAGTCTTTTTCTAGCATGGAATTGGGTCATGAAATGTCTGCAAGAAATCACCAAGCAAGCTCAGAGAGCACCCACGGTCCTCCTCCTCCTTGTAAATCTCACTCTCTTCCAGCACTGATGATGTTCCCTACTTGGGTCATGAAACATTTGCACGAAAACCACCAAGCTCAAAGAGATCCAAGGACCCCCACAGTCCTGCTCCTTTACTACTCTTCTCCTCCTCCTCCTCTTATTACTCTTCCTCCTCTCTTCCTCTTCTCCTTCTCTTCTTCTCCTCCTCTCCTTCTCCTCTTCTCCTCCTCCTTTCCTTCTCCTCTCTTTCTCCTCCTCCTCCTCCTCCCCTTGTAAATCCCACTCTCTTACAACACTGATGATGTTCCCTAGTTGGGTCATGAAACATTTGCACGAAAACCACCAAGCTCAGAGAGATCCAAAGACCCCCACAGTCCTGCTCCTTTACTACTCCTCTTCTCCTCCTCCTCCTCTTCTGCTCTTCCTCCTCTCCTCCTCTCTTCTTTTCCTCCTCTCCTTTCCTCCTCCTCCCCTCCTCCTCTCTCCTCCTCCTCCCCTCCTCCTCCCCTTGTAAATCCCACTCTCTTCCAGCACTGATGATGTTCCCTAGTTTGCACAAAAACCACCAAGCTCAGAAAGACCCAAGAACCCCACAGTCCTCTTCCTCTCCACATATTTCACTCGTCTATAGCACTGATGATGTTCCCTAGTTGGGTCTTGAAATGTCTGCAAGAAAACAAGTGAGCTCTGAGAGCCCCAAGAAACCCTACAGTCCTTCTCCTCTTCTCCTTCTCTTCCTCCTTGTAAATCCCACTCTCTTCCAGCACTGATGATATTCCCTAATTGGGTCATGAAACGTTTGCACGAAAACCACCAAGCTCAGAGACCTAAGGACCTCACAGTCCTCCTCCTCCTCCTCACTCCCTTCTAGCACTGGTGATGTTCCCTAGTTGGGCCATAAAATGCCTGCAAGAAAGCCACCCAGCTCAAAGAGCCCCACAGCCACAAATATTCTCTTCTCCTTTTGTGTGCCTGTTAGACCTCGTGCGCTATATATATATGCCCGTTGTTATTTAGGTTCTGCTTGGGTTTTTTTTTTTTCCAAGGGGCCAAAAGCTGGCAGTGACTGCATCCAAGCGGCATCCTTCCCTGGTATCAGTCACTCACACTTCCAGACTGTAAGTTTCACTCCCGACAAAATATTTCTGGCTGAGTTTCGCACACTTGCGGTGTGAGTAAGTTCAGAGGGGCCCTTGGGGCTGTCGTTGATGCTGCTGTTGCAAACTGTCCTTCCTGACAGCTAGCTCTCTCTCCTACGCTTAGGGAATCGTAGGACAGAAAGGCTGACGGCGCCCTCGTCTTACAACAGTTCATTGAGGGACCTTTCAAAGTTATTGTCATGCCCGTGTCGGAATCTGATTCAAAGGCGGAGGCCAAACGGCTGAGAAGGAGTGGGAGTGAGGCTCCGGTGGCTGTGGAGGAAACTGGGGAAGGGCAGAGTTTGGCTGAGCATTCAGAGGAAAACCCAGGCCCACTCCCTCTTCATCCTTGGGCACGCAGGGAGGAACGGAGAAGGGAGCAACATGGTTTACGGGGGAGGAAAGGGCCCTGATCGCCTTCATGGGCTGCAGCTGGGAAGACTGTTTAAAAGGGCAAACTGCACATGGCAAAGTTGCCGGAAGCAAAACGTGAAATTATTCTGGTTTATCAAGCCTTATCTGAGTTCTGACATCCTCCCAACTGTGTGTGTATATCGTTATCTTTAGATATCTGCAATTCCTTATCCTGCCCTGACTCGTGAATTGCTGCAGTGTGGTTTGTGTTGGGTTTTATTTATAATTTAGATGTACTTTGAGTTCGGACAGAATTTCTTCCCTTTGTTTTGGGGAGAGTTTTCTCTCTAGCTGATGATAACTGGACATCGGGGCCAAGTTGGAGGAGTTAACGGGACTTTACTTACTT
Source organism: Bungarus multicinctus (assembly GCA_023653725.1). NCBI lineage: Eukaryota > Metazoa > Chordata > Lepidosauria > Squamata > Elapidae > Bungarus > Bungarus multicinctus. The sequence continues at coordinate 3,216,794 of CM042844.1, forward strand.
TTGTGAGTTTGTTGCTTTTGTGCCGCGCCCCTTTGGGTCATCACAGTTACAACGGCCCTGAAAAAGGTGACTTAGGACCGTTGTTCACAGTTGCGACTGTCAACTCATAAAGCATTCCTCTGCTTGTTTTTGAGTCGCCATAAACAGGGGAGGAAGGGGAATCGGAAGGAGCAGTCGGGCAGTTTAAAACCAGAAGTACATTCCAACACTTACCTTACAAAGATTGTAGCCTAGGCTACCGGATCTTCTGCCTGGGAAAATCCTTAATTGGAGAATGTGATTTATGACTCACCCAGGGAAGAGAGGGTGGGGGAAACAGGGTCACAGGGGGCTGTAAATTATGTATGTCAGAGTTGGCTTCATTTCGGTTAATGCCGGCATGTCGCTCCTAATAAATCTTTTGGATTCTTTTGAAGGCTTGGCTCTGAGGCTCATGATTTAATTAGGGCAATTGCTGGAACCCTGACAGCGACCTTTTGCAGCACCCCCATGATCAAAATTCAGACATGTATTGTGAATCTTGCTACCCCACTGGCTTTGCTGGTTCAGAAGGTCGCAAAAGGGAAATCATGTGACCTCAGGACACAGCAACGGTCGTTAAGTCTGAACCAGTGGCCAAGCGCCTGAATCACATGACAGTGGGAGATGGCGGCAATGGTCGTAAGTGTGAAAAATGATCCTAAGTCCCTTTTTTTCAGTGCCATAACTTTGGTCATTAAATGAATTGCTGTAAGTCGAGGACTACCTGTAAGTGTTCTTCCTAATAAGACGTTTCTCCTTAGTTCCAGGTTGCTTCTCTCCTTGATGAGTTTCCATCTGTGGCTTCTTGTCCTGCCTTCTGGGGCTTTGGAGAATAAGTTGACCCCCCACCCACCCACACTCTTCTTAGGGGCAGCCCCTCAAATACTGGAAGATTGCTGTGATGACCCAAAAGGGCCTGGCACAAAGGCAACCCAGTCAGATAATCAGTAGGAGTCCCTTTATTAGCTATGCCCCCAATGTCCTGGTTACCTTCTGGCTAGAGAAAACCTCTCCCAGGAACAGCCTTGGGCTGCAGAGACTCAAGTCCAAAACGTGGTTAACAAAAACTGTAACTAAAAGTCCAATCAAGGCAAAATGAGGTAATTAGTCCAGGAGGGCAGGAGCAAGAATTCCAGTCCTGAAGGCAAGGCAATAACTCAACCCGGTTGGGAGGATGCCAGCAACTCAGATAAGCAAAGTCAGCACACGATAAACTCACCTTTGCTCCCAGCAGCTGCCGCACTCAGCATGCATCTCTCTTAAACTCTCATTCCCAGGTGTGGTTAATGAAGGGAATCAGGGCCCTTTCCTCCCCCGTAAGCCATGCATTTCATGTTGCTCCCTTCTCTGTTCCTCCCTGTGTGCCCTAGGATGAAGAGGGGGTGGGTCTTCCTCTGAATTCCCTCTCCCTTGTTCTCCCTCTCCCCTGCTCTGCCCAGCCGGACTTTTGCCCTTCCCCAGTTTCCCCCACAGCCAACAGAGCCACACTCCCACTCCTTGTCAGCTGTTGGTCTTCCTCCTTGGATTCAGTCTCTGACAGGGGCATGACAACTGCTATCCTGTCCCCCTATCGTGTTTTTACCTTTCCTTGTTTCTCTGGGGTTTTTTTTTTTTCATATATTTATTTTATTTTTAAAAACAAAATTACAAATCTGTATTTACATTAACAGCATTGTGTCAGTAATTCCGCTGTGAATTTATCCATTTCCGCACAGTCAATTATTTTTTGTATCAGATTCTCTTCGGATGGCATCTTTCCTTTTTTTCATCCCTGTGCGAAAGCTATCCTCGCCACCATTATAATATGTATAATGATGTATCGGATAGACTTGCTAATTTTTCCTTTAATTGTTCCTAATAAAAATATTTCCGCTTTAAGTTCTAATTGATATTCTGTAATTTCTAATAGCCATTTTTGTATCCTCATCCAATATTTTTTTTAACTTCTGGGCATTGCCACCACATATGGAAAAATGTTCCTTCTTTACGTTCGCACTTCCAACATTCTGATTTTATATTCAGATATATTTTAGCCAGTCTCTCTGGGGCTCTATAAAACATTTTGTACTGATTTTCTTTAAATGTTGTCGACGATGTCTATTAATCAGTTATTAATCCACATTTTTTCCCCCCAGTTCCTTTAATTTTATATTATGACCTATATTTTTTGCCCAGGCAATCATTGCTCCTTTCACTATTTCTTCTTCTACTTCCGCTTCCAATAAATAATGGTACATTCTTGTTACCTTGTTTCTCTGTTTTCAGTGGACAGGCCCGTCAGGGTTTACGCCGATGGGATTTTTGACCTCTTCCACTCCGGACATGCTCGGGCGCTCATGCAGGCCAAGAGCCTCTTTCCCAACACCTACCTCATTGTCGGAGGTAAGAGAGGCGCCGAGACGAATTTGGGCACCTGGGAAGGAGCCCCAAGATGAGGAACACCTGGCTGCTCGCCAACTTGCAAGACCGCGTTCTGCCGGTAGTCTCCCACCAACCGGTGCGCTCCCACAGGGAGGGTCTCCTTCGGGTCCCGACGACATCTATGTGCCGCCTGGTGACCCCCGAGGAACAGGGCCTTCTCTGTGGGGGCACCCGCCCTCTGGAATGAGCTGCCTCCTGAATTACGGATAACCACGGACCTGAGGGCATTTAGACGTGCTCTGAAAACCTGGCTCTTTGAGCAGGCCGACCTGGGCTGATTTTAAATTGGGGTTTGAGAATCGGTTTTGTATTTTAACGATTGGGGTTTTAAGGCATAATGTTAGTAGCAGCCTTGAATTTAATCTTATTTTTAACTTTTGTAATTTTATATTGTGCTTTTATTTGGCTGTACACCGCCCTGAGTCCCTCGAGAGAAGGGCGGTCTATAAATCTGATAAAATAAATAAATAAACAAGGAGACGAAGGAGACCTCGGGTGGGAAGGCTTAAGGCAGGGCGTTGGGGATGACGGTGGGAATCTTGGGAGGATTTGAGTGGGAAGGAACGGTTTCAAGAAAGGCCCGAATCTTGCAGTCTGCAGCGACGAGCTGACGCACAGCTTGAAAGGCTTCACGGTCATGAACGAAGCCGAGCGCTACGACGCCGTGCAGCACTGCCGTTACGTGGACGAGGTGGTGAGGAACGCCCCCTGGACGCTCAGCCCCGAGTTTCTGACAGAGCACAGGGTAAGTGGGGAAGGGGGAGGAGAAACGACCCTCGGCGGGAATGGATCTGGGAGCCTTTCCACCTGCCCCAGGTGGGAGAAGGGAGGGAGTTACCAAAGACGTCCAGACGTTGGTCACAAGTTAAGAACTTTAGTAGCTTCTTTCCTTCCTTCCTTTTCATCTTCCTTCCTGCTTTCCTCCCTTCCTCCCTCCCTCTCCCCTTCCTGCTTTCTCACCTCTTTTCTTCTTCCCTTCCTTCCTTTTCAATTTCTGTTCCTTCTTTCTTTTCATCATCTCCTCCCTCCCACTTCCCTCCTTTCTTTCCTCCCTTCCGTCCATCTTCCTTCAGTCTTCCTTTCTTCCTCCGTCCCTCCATTCTTCCTTCCTCTCCGTCCCTCCCTCCCTTCTCTATTTTCCTTCCTTCTTTTTATCTCCTTTCTCCCACCTCCATCTTTCCTTCCTTCTCAATTCTTTTCCTTCCTTCCTTTTCATCATCTTCCTTCCTTCCTCTCTTCTCCCCTTCCTGCTTCTCAATTTCCTTTTTTCTTTCTTTTCATCATCTCCGCCCTCCCTGCCACTTCCTTCTTTCTTTCCTTCCTTCCATCCATCCTACTTCAATCTCGCTTTCTCCTCCATCCTTCCTTCCTCTCCCTTCCTCCCTCCCTTCCTTCTCAATTAATGTTTCTTCTTTTCATCTCCTCCCTCTCACTTCCCTTCTTCCTTCTCAATTCTCTTCCTTCTTCCTTTTTTCATCAACTCCTCCCTTCTGCCTTTTCATCATCTTCCTCCCACTTCCTTCCTTCCTTCTCAATTCTTTTCCTTCCTTCCGTCTTTTCATCGTCTTCCTTCTCAATTTCCTTCCTTCCTTCCTTTTCATCATCTCCTCCCTCCCACTTCCTTCCTTTCTTTCCTTCCATCCATCTTCCTTCAATCTTCCTTTCTTCCTCCTTCCCTCCCTTCTCCATTTCTTTTCCTCCCTGCCTCCCTGCCTCCCTGCCTTCCTTCCTTCCTTCCTTCCTTCCTTCCTTCCTTCCTTCCTTTTCATCATCTCCTCCCTCCCACTTCCTTCCTTTCTTTCCTTCCATCCATCTTCCTTCAATCTTCCTTTCTTCCTCCTTCCCTCCCTTCTCCATTTCTTTTCCTCCCTGCCTCCCTGCCTTCCTTCCTTCCTTCCTTCCTTCCTTCCTTCCTTCCTTCCTTCTTTCCTTCCTTCCTTCCTTCTTCTTGGATAGCAAGATCCCTAATGGTGGTAACCTTCCGGCTCCACCGCCTCTCCCACTAATGCTTTCCTTCCTCCAGATCGACTTTGTCGCCCACGATGACATCCCCTACTCCTCAGCCGGCAGCGATGACGTCTACAAACACATAAAAGAAGCGGGTGAGTTGCTTCCCCGTGGAAATTCCTCCAGACTCCGACCTCCTCTTCTCCGTACTCGGCAGCCCTGGCCTGAACGAACCGGTTGGGCTTCTGCCTGATGATCCGAGAATCCGATGAGCTTCTGGGCTCAACCTGCCCCTGGGCTGAACTCGCCTGGAACTCTCCTGCTGAATCAGGTGTCAGGGCTCCAACAGATCCTCCCCCATTCAAATCATAAGTCTTTAGCCGCATCTCTCTGAGAAAAGAAAGTCGATTTATTAGGAGCGGCCATGTCGGCGTTACCTGGGAGCAGCCGACACTAAAATACATCATTCATTTCCCCCTTTGACCCTGGTCTTCCCCCCTGGATGTATATTCTCCAATGGGACACATCCCTAGCCAAGAGTCATCCATCATGCTCTCCAGTAATATTCTTGCACGGCCGACCACTTTGGGCTGCCAGGGTGATTATCTAGGCACTTAAGGAATGCCTTGTTTTCCCCCAAAATCCCTTTCTGCTGGCAGCTAAAAAGGCCAAAGGAGTATCTTTTTAGTTGCCACTGACAATCTTAACAGGGGCTTATTTTGGGGGTAGGGCTTCTATTACGAGCATCCTGAAAAATCGTCCTAGGGCCTATTTTCCAGTTTTACCACCCAACTAAGGAACATCACCTGTGCTAGAAGGGAAGAGGGATTTGCAGAGTCAAAGAGGAGGAGGAGGAAAAGAAGAGGGAGGAGAACTGGGGGGGGGGGGTCCTTGGTACTCTCCAAGCTTGGTGGCTTCTTTGCAGGCATTTCATGACCCAACTCGATAACATCATCAGTGCTGGAAGAGAGCGGTGTGTTTGTGGAAAAGAGGAGGAGGAGGGAGGAGAAAGAGGAGAAGAGGAGGAGGACTGTGGGATCCTTGGTGCTCTCAGATCTTGGTGGTTTTCTTGCAGATGTTTCATAACCCAACTAGGGAACATCATCAGTGCTAGAAGGGAGTGGGGTTTGTGGAGACGAGGAGGAGGAAGGAGAAGGAGAATAAGAATTAGAATAAGAATAATAATAAGAAGAGGAAGAAGAAGAAGAATAACAAGAAGAGGAAGAAGAAGAAGAAGAAACAATTAGAATAAGAATAATAAGGATAAGAAGAAGAAGAGGAATAATAATAGGAGGAGGAGGAGGAGGAGGAGAAGAAGAAGAAAAAGAAGAAGAAACAATTAGAATAAGAATAAGAATAATAAGAATAAGAGGAATAATAATAATAATAAAAGAAGAAGAAGAAGAAGAAGAAGAAGAAACAATTAGAATAAGAATAAAAATAAGAATAATAACAAGAAGAGGAAGAAGGAGAAAGAGAAGAAGAAGAAAACTGGGATCCTTGGTGCTCTCAGAATTTGGTAGTTTTCTTGCAGGCATTTCATGACCCAACTAAGTAGCATCATCAGTGCTAGAAGGGACGGAGGGTTGTGGAGAAGAGGGAGGGAGGAAGAGAAGGAAGACTGGGGTGTCCTTGGTGCCCTCTGAGTTTGGTGGCTTCCTTGCAGGCGTTTCATGGCCCAACTAGATAACATCACCAGTGCTACAAGGGAATGGTGTGTTTGTGGAAAAGAGGAGGAAGGAGAAAGAGGGAGAGGAGGAGGACTGTGTGGTCCTTGGTGCCCTCTGATCTGAGTTATTTTCTTCCCACTGTTTTCATGACCCAATCGTGTAACGTAATGTGCTCGAAGGGAATGAGTTTTTCTCACTGTTGACATACGTGTGGCTCGCTCTGCCAACGCTGGTGGGAATTCTTCTTGGGGGGGGGGGGTGTTTCCTTTTGAAATCCTCTCTGGGAAGGGAAGCACTCCTCCTTCCCATCTTGTATCCATCTTGAGTCTTGCTGGGTGCCCTTCTTGACCCCTCTCCTTCCCTCCTCGGGCCGCCCTAGGAATGTTCGCCCCCACGCAAAGGACCGAAGGCATCTCTACTTCGGATATCATCACCCGCATCGTCCGCGATTACGATGTCTACGCCCGGAGGAATCTGCAGAGGGGCTACACGGCCAAGGAGCTCAACGTCAGCTTCATCAACGTGAGTTTTTTATTTTTTAATATAGAAATTTTTATTTCCATATTTCTTAAAAAAAAAAACATCTTTTTAGCGAACAAGCACAACTCCAGTTTTTCATATCTCCGTACAGACGTAGTTGAGTTTATACATTCATTTTTCACACTTCGTTCCTATCCTATCTCTACTTTTGGACGTATATTTTAATAGTTTCTCACCAATGCTTTCCTCAGGCTTATTTGTAAACTTCCCATTCATTCCTGAGCCTGTTTCTTTCAGCTTGAAATAATTCTCATCTCATCGTATTCATGATGCTTACACTTTTTAATCTGTCGTGGTTACAATTTCATCGCCTATACTCAACGTGAGCTGTTAGCGGGCATTCGGGGCGGCCTGTGATGACCCCGTAGTGTTTCCAAAACAACACCAAAAACTAAAATCAAAGTCTTGCAATGCCTTCAATTTAACTTCAGCTGTTTTATTAGTCACCGTTGAAATTTCAAAAGTAGATAATGACGCAAAAGGAAACCAGAAACAAACCCACATTGACGAGAGTTTCAGGGCAAACCAAGATAATTAATCACACATTCCAGGAAGATAACCGGGGAGAGTCCATGGGAAGAACGCCAACAAAGATAAACCTCATCCAAGGAGAGCACTAATTTGACTCCAGCGTCTGTGAACACGCAGTTCCAAACTCTTACACAGAGCTCACTGCTGCAACCCAGGAGGAGGAGGAGGATCGTGGCCCTCTCCTCCTGAGTAGACCACGTTTTACCCTGATCCTCTCCTCCCTGCGTGCCCTAGAATGGAGAGGGGATGGGCCTAGGTCCTCCTGCTGATTGCCTTTGCCCTTCCCCAGCCTCCTCCACAACCTCCAGGGCCATACTCCCACTCCCTGTTGGCTGTTCCTCCTCTTCCTCAGAGAGCCAGTCTCCACCAAGGGCAAGACACGGCCATCTCGCCTTACTGGCCCTCTCGCCTCCTCGCACTGGTGGCCAGAGGGAGGTTCACGACCCCCCCCCCCCCTCAGTTTAAAAAAAAGGCGGAGGGGGGCGGGAGGAAACGGAAACAAACAGGGGGGATTTTCAAGGGATACTGAAAGTCTTGAGAGAGAAACGTGGTTTGGTTGCATTCGTGGTCCCAAAGGTGTATTCCACCATTTCTTTGACATTTGTGTAACTCTTGTCGTCCCAAAGGTGCTTTTTTTTTTTTTCCAAGAGGCCACTGGGTTTTCTTGGTTTTGTTTTGTTTTTTCTTTTGAAACATTTTGCTTCTCATCCCAGAAGCTTCTTCAGCTCTGACTGGATGGTGGGGAAGGGAAGGATTTTTACTCCTTGCAGAAAAGCTGGTCATTGCATCTTTTTAGAGAGTCGTTGAGGCCACTTGGAGGATTATTTGTGTTCCTCAGGGTCACCTGAGTGGTGGCAAACCTTTCACGTGTCTTAATGAAAGGAAGGAAGGAAGGAAGGAAGGAAGGAAGGAAGGAAGGTCATTTGCATCCTTTTTAGAGAGTCGTTGAGGCCACTTGGAGGTTTATTTGTGTCCTCAGGGTCACCTGAGTGGTACAAACCTCCAAGTGGTCTTAAGGACGGAAGGAAGGAAGAGAAGGTTACTTTGCCTCCTTTTTAGAGAGTCGTTGAGGCCACTTGGAGGATTATTTGTGTCCTTCAGGGTCACCTGAGTGTGTGCAAAACCTTCAAGTGTTCTTAAGAAGGAAGGAGAGAAGGAAGGAAGGTCATTTGGCATCCTTTTTAGAGGGTCGTTGAGGCCACTTGGAGGTTATTTGTGTCCCTCAGGGTCACCTGAGTGGTACAAATTCAAGTGTCTTAAGGAAGGAAGGAAGAGTAAGGAAGGTCATTTGCATCCTTTAGAGAGTCGTTGAGGCCACTGGGGGATATTTGTGTCCTAAGGGTCACATGGTGGTACAAACCTTCAAGGTCGTAAGAAAGGAAAAAGGAAGTGAGGAAGGATAGGAAGGAAGGTCATTTGCATCCTTTTAGAGGGTCGTGAGGCACTTGGAGGTTAGTTGTGTCCTCAGGGTCACCTGAGTGGTTGCAAACCTCCAAGTGCCTCAAGGAAGGAGGGAGGAAGGGAGGATAGGAAAGGGAAAAGAGGGAGGAAGGGAAGGAAGGAAGGAGGGAAGGAAGGAAGGAGGAAAGGAAAGGGAAAGGAGAAAAGGAAGGGAAAAGAGGAAATGGAAAGGAAGAGAAAGGGAAAGGAGGGAGGAAGGGAAGAGGAAACGAAAGGGAAGGAGGAAAAAGAAAGGGAAAGGAGGAAAGGGAAAGGAAGGAGGGAAGGGAAGGGAAAGGAGGAAAGGAAAGAGAAAGGGAGGGAGGAGGAAAGGAAGAGAAAGAGAAAAGAGAAAGAAGGAAGGAGGAAAGGAAAGAGAAAGGAGGAAAAGAAAGGGAAAGGAGTAAAGGGAAAGGAAGGGAAGGAAGGAAGGAAAGGTAATAGGTGGGAACTCCTCAGAGGGAGTTGCATCTAGCACTAAGGAGAAATTTCCTGACAAGTGAGAACAATTAACCAGTGGAACAACTTGCCACCAGAAGTTGTGGATGTTCCATCACTGGAGGCCTTTTTTTTTAATTCTGTGATTCAGAAGGGAAGGGGAAGGAAGGAAAGAAGGAAGAGGGAGGAAAGGGGCCACTTCATGCAGCAGCATCCTTCCTACCCCCCACCCCCACCCCCACCCCACTTCCCGGTAATCCTTTGGAACCCCGCATACCTTTTGCAGGAGAAGAAGTACCACTTGCAAGAGAGGGTAGACAAGGTGAAGAAGAGGGTGAAGGACGTGGAGGAGAAGTCAAAGGAATTTGTCCAGAAAGTGGAAGAAAAAAGCATCGACCTCATTCAGAAGTGGGAAGAGAAATCGCGGGAATTCATCGGGAACTTCTTGGAGATGTTCGGCCCCGAAGGCGCCTTGGTAAGTTGTGTGTTCGTGCGTCTCTGCGTGCAGTGCGTGTGTGTTAATCCCAGCTACCGTTCCTGGGCCGGTCTCAGGGTTTGTGACTTTGCTCCCATCCTGCCTGGTTTAGCTGCATTAAGTAGTCCTCGACTTATAACGGTTCGTTTCGTGGCCATCCGAAGGCACAGGAAAGGAAAAAAAAAATATGGGATTTATCCCTGTTCTTCACACTTAATGACTTAATGTTTCGTCCGTTTTTGCTCCTTCCTGGAAAAATAAGTTTAATGCCTCTGGGGAGTCTCGTTCATCCAAGGTCATGGGTGTCAAACTCGAGGCCCCGGGGGGGGGGGATTGGATCCAGCCCAGAGGCGGGTGGGGAAGGTTTAGATCCGGCCCGCGGTGCCTTTTGCAGGCAAAAACTCAACTCCGCTGGCGGAGGGCTAGCAAAACATAACTTCAAGATAAAACCAAAGGGAGAAAGGTTTATCCCCTTTTGCCAATTGAGCATGCAAGAAGCATAAGGCCCTTGGTGGTGCAGGCTGTTAATCATCTAGCACTTAGCTCAATTGCCTGCAATTAGTGCAGGTTCGAATCCCACCAGGCTCAAGGTTGACTCAGCCTTCCATCCTCTCGGGGTAGGTAGATTGAGGACCCAAGATTGTTGGGGGCAATAAGCTGACTTTGTAAAAAAATGCCGCTTGGGGGGGACCAAAAAGCCCTAGTAATAAGCAGGCATATACAATGGAATGAAGGCTATTGCCAAGCACTTAGCATGGTGCTCCATAGATTGTAAGCTGCCCTGAGTCTCCGGAGAAGAGCGGCATATAAATGTAATTAAAAAATAAAAAAATAAGAAGGGATAAGAAAGGAGGAAGGGGAAGAGGAAAGGCAAAAGATAAAGAAGGGAAGAGGGGAAGGAAGGAAGGGAAGGGAAAGGAAGAAAGGGAAAGGAGGGAGGAAGGGAATGGGAAGGAAGGAAGGAGATTATAATGAGAGGGAGTTTCCCCCTTTTGCCAATTGAGCATGCAAGAAGGGGCAGGAAAGGAGGAAGGGGAAGAGGAAAGGCAAAAGATAAAGAAGGGAAGAGGGGAAGAGAGCAAGAAAGGAAAAAGAAGGAAAGAGGGAAAGGAAGAAGGAAGGAAAGGGAAAGGGAGGAAGGGAATGGGAAGGAAGGAAGGAAGGAAGGTTATAATGAGAGGGAGGGAGGGAGGGTCTGAGGGTGGTCCTTCCTTAGCACTTGGCCACTATAAGTGCCCCTCTAACATGAGTGGCATCAAGCTGGACACACACACACATACACATACACACAGGTCAAACAACCCTGATGCGGCCCTCAGTGAAATTGAGTTTGCCCCCCCTGAAGTAGATCTATACTTTATTTCCCTGTCAGGAAAACATACATTTAACACAACAGTCATAACTCGAGGACTCCTGTAAACCGTTTGGAAATGGACCTCTTTGTGTTAAATTGTGTTCTCTCTTCCTCTTCCTCCCCTTGTCCAGAAGCACATGCTGAAAGAAGGGAAGGGCCGCATGCTGCAGGCCATCAGCCCCAAGCAAAGCCCCAGCAGCAGCCCCACACACGACCGCTCTCCCTCGCCCTCCTTCCGCTGGCCTTTCACCGCCAGGACGCCCCCCCTGTCTCCCGCCAGCCTCCCCCGGAACAAGTCGACGACCAGCTACGACATCAGCGAGGATGAGGAGGACTGAGCAAGAATCCCGGGAGTCGGCAGCTGGGGGGGCGGGGCTTACAGAAGCCACAAGCCACTGGTGGGGCGACCCTGAGAACTTCTGCCTGGCTCGCCAAATCCAAGAGCCGAGATGGTCGCACCGCCGGAGACGTCTTCTCTTCCCCTCCCCAACCTCCGCCATAGCATTTTCCTTTTTTCTTCCTCTCTCTTTCTCTCTCTCTCTCTTTTCCCTGGTTATTTCTCGCCCCTTCGGTGGGACGGAAGGAAAACGGGGGGAGGGGGGCTGTTTTGCCTTCTTTTAAAACCAAACGTTTTATTTCGGCCGGTAGCCGAAAGCATCAAATTTGGAGACGGTTCGGGATGGAAGGACAGAAAAGGAAGGGGAACCTCTCTTTCTCGCCTGGCTTCTCATCCTTACGTCGTCATCGCCATTTCTGCTTCTTCTCGTCAGCCGGGCCCTTGGCCAGCAGGGAGCAGAGGCCCTTAAAGTGGGCGATCCGGGGTGTGGGGGAGGGTGGGGGGAGGAAGGAAGAAGCTGCAAAAATGCCCCTCCCCACACCTAGAGGGAGAGAGAGAGAGAGAGAGAGCGTCTCTCTGCCTCCTCATGCTTCTAGTCCTCAAGAGAGAAAGCGGAGAGGCGATGTGAAGCGAAAGGTTGCGTCGGGGTTTCCCCAAGGGAGTCCCACCTGAGTTGCACGCTCCCCGCTCTTCCTGTGTGTGTGTGTGTGTGTGTGTGTGTGTGTGGTTGTGTGTGTGTGTGTGGACCCCTCCCACCTCCCCAAAGTGAAAGCTGCCTCTTTTTTTTTTCCGCTTCCTCTTGCAACGTCCCGCAATGGGAGTCAGAGCTGCAGGTGCACGGAGGTGAAAAGGGGGGCGCAGGGAAGCGGTGAGCTCTTCTGTCCCCCGACTTGGCGGAGAGTTTCGCCGATTGTCATCGTCGGTCCTTTGGGGGCGCGGGCGGCACATCCGTTGCACTAAACAGCCTCAAACGGACACGTTTGGGCTCCGTTTTCGCCCAACGGAGTTCGCTGGCTCCCGGTCCATTCCAAACCCCCTCCCAAAACTATTTGTCAAGTGCCGTGGAGGGGCAGCCCCGCACCCATGTCAACAACCTTTCGCCTTTTGCGCGTGTTCTGTCTCGCCGCGAAAAAAGCCACCAATCTCCGCGGGCAGCTGGTCTTCACGCCCAACGTTTTCCCGAAAGTGTCTCTCTTTTCTCGCATGCCCCGCGCTGTCCAGAATCTGCTCCCCCACCCCAGCCCCCAGGGTGGGCTGAACGAGGGAAGCTCCATCAGGCACGGCCCCGAGCCCAGGGGCGGGGTGCACGGCCGTTCCCCCGAATTGCAGGATTTGGGAGTTGGGCGCCGGGCCACGTCTCCCTGCGCCGCTCCTCCTGGAGGATCCCAAGCAACATCTGGACAGCAGCTGCTCGTTTGATCCTGGCCCGTTCGTTAGGAACCCCCTTCTCGTTGGCTGTTGTTCTTAGCTCTCTAATAAATGTTCGGGTTTGACCGGCCGCCTCTGTAGGTTTTTACTGGGCCTTGAGTAGCCTTCCCCTCGTTGGGTTGCTCCGCCGGTTCTCTTCCAGCTTCCTTCCTGCGGCTCCGGAGGATCGTTCGGTGCCTTTGTGAGTCAGTTTCCTACGCAGGATGCACACACTCGCACTTGGCCCGAGTGCAAGCGGCGTGATCTCATGCCAACAGCTCAAACATTTCCACCAACACTGACAGGGCAAGCCACTCGAGTATCAATGAGAGCAAACCCCATTACGAGCACTGATGGTGTTACCTAGTTTGGTAATGAAATGTTTGTAAGGTTCAGCGAGCAGCAAAGGCCCCATAGTCGTTCTCCTCCTCCTGTCCTTCCTTCCCCATCCCTTCCTTTCTTCTTCCTTTCTCTTCCCCATCCTTCCCTTTCCTGCTTTCCTTTCCCTTCTATTCTTCCTTCCTTCTTTTCCCCTTCCTTTCTTCATCTTTTCCTTTCCTGCCTTCCCTTTCCCTTCCTCATGCATCTTTTCCCTTCCTTTCCTTTCCCTCCCCCTTCCTTTCTTCACCCATTTTTCCCTTTTTCCCTGCCTTTCTTTCTTCATCTATCTTTTCCCTTCCTTTCCTGCCTTTCTCTTCCCTTCCTTTCTTCATCCTTTCCCTTCCTTCCACAAACCCCATTCACTTCTAGCACTGGTGATATTACCTAGTTGGGTCATGAAACATCTGCAAGGAAGCAACAAAGCTCAGAGAGCATCAAGCGCACCACAGTCCTCTTCGTCCTCCCTGCAAACCCCACTCCCTTCTAACACTGATGTTGTTACCTAGTTGGGTTATGAAACGTCTGCAAGAAAACCACCCAGCTCAGAGATCATCCAGGATTCCCTCCGAAGTCTCTGGGTTACTCTTAGGTGCTTTAGCATTAACTCTGCAAGCACATGGATAATCTGAAGGCAGTTTTGTTGCTGCAGGACTTCCGTTCAAGAGAATCCAATCTTATTTTTAAAAACATTGTTCCCATGATCAAGAAGAACCTTCTGGAGACAGGCTGACTCAGTCCTCAGAAGGACGATGGAACAGGTGTTCAGATCGAGGCTTCCCAAGGTCATGAAGCCGACTCCTCGTCCTGATAAAACCCCTTTTATTTAGGTTATTCCTCTCCAGCAAAGTCCAATCTTTCAAGAGACTTCGCAACTTCAGACCTTTATCAGGCTTGGAGAGTTGCCAGGTCAATAGTTTCCAAACGCCACGCTGTAGTAGCAATTACTTGGCAAAGAGTCAGGAACAGATCTTCACCCGAATGAATTGAACTAATTGTCTCCTGCAAACCCCACTCCCCTTTCGCTCCTCTTTATTCCCTATGGGAGGGGCCATTCACCATCCACCTGAGCCTTTACTCCCGAGTCTACCCTTGTTCCTTAGCTGTTCCCTTCATCTGGCAGCTCTGTGCATGCGCGCACTGGGAACAGGCTCCAGCTGCTCTTCTTCCCCACTGATCTCCGACTCTGAAGGCAGCTGATACTTGTCGGACAGACCTGGCCCCATCTCTGCCTCCGATGCAGAGCCCTTGTCCAAACCTTCCCCAGACTCCAGGACTGGCCCATGTTCCTCCCCAACCTCCTCACTGTCCCAGCTCCGCTGGCCACTGGCAGGCCACAATAGAACCTTCTGGAGACAGGCCGATTCAGTCCTCAGAAGGACAATGGAACAGAAATGTCGAGTCCATATAAGCAACGGGATTCAGAGCCCCAATTTCTACTCCCAATTACAATTTTTGGAGATATTTGCACAAAACACACAAATGAGCTTCATCGTCCCAGTGTCTCGTTTTAGTTCAGAAGGATTTCTCCGACCCACACAGCAAGTTCCAGAGCACAAACATTAGACAACCAGGTTAGCCGCTTAAGTACCACGCTGCTTTTCCCTCGTTCCGATGAGAAGAAAAAGGGGAAGATTTTATTCGGCAAGCTTTGCGCACTTTTAACAATAGGCGTGCCTGTGGCAATAGGCCAAACGTCGCTCCGCAAAGGTTGATTTTTCTCTCTCATGCCACCAGCAAGCAGCAAGGTGTCCTTGACTTACAACAGTTCGCTCAGTGGACGTTCGAAGTTACAGCGGCATTGAAAAAAAGGGACCTACGGCCATTTTACGACCGTTGCAGCATTCTCCAGGGTCACATGACTTACATTCAGATGCCAATATCAACTCCTCAAATATTCCCATGATCTTTTTTAGAGTCGCCAACAGAAAGGGAGGAGGGGGAGCAGTGCGGCCACTTGGAAACCGAAAGTGCATTCCATAAATGTTTTCAAAGATAGTAACTAGGTGACCAAGGTTTCTGCCGGGCAAAATTCTTAACTGGTTCACATTGATGACAGTTACGTGATTCCCCCTTTTGCAATCTTTTGACCTGCAAAATCCAACAAGGAAGCCAGATTCGCTTAACCCCTGCGGCAAGAAAACCCGTAAAACGGGGACAAAGCTCGCCTCACGAATGTCCCAGCGACATAACATTTTGGGCCTGAATTGTGCGTCGTAAGTTGAAGACTACCTTTGTACGGTGGGATTCGGCTGTTGTTCACCAGGGTTTTGTGTGTCGGAGGTGGGTGACGGGGGGACTGGATTTCAGACCCTCCTTTTTATTGCTTGATCTCGATGTTGCGCTCTGGAGATTCGCGAAGGCAGCATCCCGGCTTGTCGTCCGGCTTCCGGTAATACATTCTGGCCAGCACCGCGAGGACAAAAGTTTCCAGGATCAACAGCTGGCATTGCATTTCTTGGAGCAAAAGATTGGGGGAAAAAAAGCAGGATTATAGCCGTCTCCTGGTCAGGGGTGGGATTCCAATTTTTTTTAACAACCGGTGCTGTGGGCGTACCTAGGTGGGTGTGGCTAGGTGGGTGTGGCCATGTGACTGGGTGGGCGTGGCTTTTTTGCAGCAAACACCCCCCCCCTCATAGTTTTTTTGCCTCCTGGGCCTCAGAATAACCTGGACGAAGCCGTAAGACAGCGAGGGGGATCCTGGAACAGCTGATCGTCGGAACAGCTGATCGACGGATCAGCTGATCGACGGATCAGCTGATTGACGGAACAGCTGATCGTTGGGAGGAGAGAAAAAAATACCTTAAAGCAGTGATGGTTAACCTTTTTGGTGCCGAGTGCCCAAAGCACGCCCACGTACATGCGAATGCACAGGTGCATGCCCCAATCCCCAACATGCAATGCAGGCGCCCTCTGCGCATGCACCTCCATCCCCATGCATTCCCTGCATACATGCCCCCCCACCCCCAGTTCCTGCCTTCCCCAATCTCGCAGTTGCTCCCTGCACGTCCAGACTTTGTTCCTGCCATAGAGAGGCACCTGCAGAGGGTGGAACCTGAGGAAGGCATTGGTGGCAGGAATGCAGGAGACAGGTAGGGCGCGCTGTCGGGGTAACTGCAGAGATCAGTGAAGGCCGCACCCCTGCGCATGCGTAGCAGAGACCCAAAGAGCATCTGGCCGGCGGGAGGCTCACGCATGCACAGTGGGAGCTGGGCTGGGGTGATGGCTGGCGCGCCCGCAGAGAGGGCTCAGGTGGCACGCCTGCCATAGGTCCGCCATCACTGCCGTAAGGCGGGGAAGAATGCAGTCAGCGATGTCGGGCATTCGGGCGATGTTGCGCATGCGTGATAAGGACTGACTGGGCAGGAAGGGGAGGGGCAGGCGGAGAGGGGCAGAGCCAGCCAGGGCAACGATTTGCCGGTTCTCCGAACTGCACAGAATCCTAACAACCGGTTCTATAGAACCGGTTCAAACTGGTAGAATCGCAACCCTTGCTCCTGGTCCTCTGAAAGCAGCTGCCTCCCGCCTGATGCTGCCTTCCGGAAGTTTCCAGGACTACGGTTCCCAGTGGCCGTGCTGGCTGGGAACTGTAGTCACTGCATACGCGGAAGGTACATTTGACTTTGCTAGCTGCTGGGGTTTGCTGCCCACTACAGGTAGTCCTTGATATACGGCCACAATTAAGCCTGAAATTTCTGTTGCTAAGCGAGTTTTTCCCCCATTTTGACTCTTCTTCCCACCGTTAGCAAACGACTCGTATTTATGACAGTTGCCGTGTCCCAGGATCACATGATCCCCTTTTGTGACCTTCCGATAAGCCAAGTCAGTTGGGATTCACTTAATGACCATGTGACTCACTTAATGATGGCAGTGACTGATTTCACAATAGTGGCAAGAAAGGTCGTAAATGGGGTGGGGGAAGCTCACTTAACTCTCTCACGTAGCAACAGGAATTTTGGGCTCAACGGTGGGCCTCAGTCAAGGACTACAGCCCTGCAGGTGATAATCACAATTAATTGCAAATATTCCAAATTTAGTTCTAATGAATCACCACATTTCTTTCAATATACTCTGTTTTTTTTCTCATCACCTTACTTAGAAAATTTTGGGCATCCTGAAAGTTTTATTCTAGCACAGGGGTGAAGAATGATGGCCTTGTGGACTTCAACTCCCAGCATTCCTCAATCAGCCGTGATGGACTTCAACTCCCAGCATTCCTCAGCCAGCCATGATGGACTTCAACTCCCAGCATTCCTCAACCAGCCATGATGGACTTCAACTCCCAGCATTCTTCAACCAGCCATGAGGGCTCAAGGAATTCTGGGAGTTGAAGTCCACAAATCATAAAGGGGCCGTCATTCCCTCCGGCAGATCTAGAGCCCAGTTTTAGGTTGAGGGAAGCTATGTTGTATAAGAGCATTGTGGAAAATTTGCACAGAGGATTCTGGGAATTACAAGAATCAGAATGCAACTTATGGAGAGGAAATCAGGTTGTGGAAATCTTGATTTAACCCCACACACACACACCCACACCCTGAAACTTACGCTGGCCTCGGGCTCTGGAGGAGAAGGGTGGGGAGCAAGCAATCTGACCCCCGTTGGCCAAGATGCTGAAGATGGACGGCTGCATGGCCACCAAAATGAGGAGGACCTGAAAGCAGATCAAGCCAGAGAGAGGTTGAACCAATTTCAGATGTCTAGGAATCAAGAATAGAGCTGGAAGGGACCCAGGAGGTCTTCTAGTCCAACCCCCTGCTCAAGCAGGAGACCCTAGACCAGTGGTGGCTAACCCTTTTGGGCTCCTGTGCCAAAAATTGTGTGCACACTCGTGCTCTCTCTCTCTCGTATACCAGCACCTAGAAGCCCCCCACATACACACCCTGCACATGTGTGCATGATCCCCTCCCTACTCCCTTACCTGCACTGCGCGTGTGTGTGCCTCCCAGCTGATTTTTGGGCTTTTTTCCGCCTCCCAGAAGCTAGAGGGAAGCCTCTGCAGCCTTTGAAGGCCGAAAAATGGGCCTGTTTCGTCACTTGCAGTATTTCCGGAAATATCGAAAGTGAAACGGGCCTGTTTTTCTGCCTCCAAAGGCTGCAGAGGCTTCCCTCTAGCTTCTGGAAAGCTGAAAAAGGCCCGAAAATCATCTGGGAGACGCACACATGCGCAGTGAGGTAAGTTTGCCTGCGGCTCGCATGCTCACACAATTGGCTCTGTGTGCCACCTGGGGCACACGTGCCATAGGTTCGCCATCACGGCCCTAGACCAGGGGCGACCGGATCAGGGCATGGCCAGCCAGAAGTTACTACTGGTTCAGCAACCCATGCCCAATCCTTGCTGCCCGTTCATGTGAACCGGTGAGAACCGGCTCAATACCACCCCTGGAAGTTATGTTTTATTTCATAACAACCGTCGCAGCACCTCTGGGGTCACGTGGACCAGAATTCAGAACGTTTGGCACCTGGTTCATATTTACGACGGTCGCAACGTCCCGAGGTCACATGATCCCCTTCATTTGAAAAGCCAGATTCGCTTAACAACGGCAGTTATTCGCTCAACAACGATGGCAAAGAAAAGTCACCAGATGGGGGACAAAAGGCACTTATTCAACTGTCTTAGAAATTTGGTAACACAATTGTGGCTCCTAAGCCAAGGACTACCTGTATGCTGAATGGGATTTCAAGTAGAACTAATCAATCAGGATAGAGCTGGAATGGACCTTAGAGGTCTTCTAGTCCAACCCCCTTGTCATGCCTCTGTGGGAATCTGATTCCGAGGTGGAAGGTAGAGCAGCTGACACGGAGCGGGAGTGTGGCTCCGTTGGCTGTGGAGGAAACTGGGGAAGGGCAAAGTCCAGCTGGGCAGAGCAGGGGAGAGGTAGAACAAGGGAGAGGGGGTTCAGAGGAAGACCCAGGCCCACCTCCCACCCATCTTCATCCTAGGACACGCAGGGAAGAATGGAGAAGGGAGCAACGTGGGTTGCGTGAATTACGGGGGAGAAAAGGGCCCTGATTCCCTTCATTAGCTGCAGCTGGGAAAACAGGATTTAAAAAGGGCGTTTGCGCACAGCCCCTTGCTGGAAACAAAGCGTCCATTATCTTGGTTTGTCAAGTCTTATCTGGGTTCCGGGCATCCTCCCAACTGTGTGTGTTTCGTTATCTTTTGAATTCTGCAATTCCTTCTCCTGCCCTGTCTCGTAAATTGCTGCAGCTATGGTTTGTGTTGGTTTTTATTTATAATTGATATGTACTTTGGATTCGGACTGAATTTCTTCCCTTTAAAAACTGTTCTTGGGAGAGTTTTCTTTTCTCCAGCCGATGTTAACAGGACATTGGGGGCCAAGTTGGAGGTATTAAAGAGACTTTACCCACTTTTGTGAGTTTGTTGCTTTTGTGCCACGCCTCTAACGTGTTTCCCCAAAATAAGACCCTGTCTTATTTTTATTTATTTACTTTTTTGCCACCAAAAAAGGCACCAGGTCTTATTTTGGGGGGACGTCCTCCACTGACTCACCTCACTTGTGCGTGCCACCCCCAGCCTCCTTTTCGCTGTCAGAAGCCTTCAGGAACTTCTCTTCTGCGGCTGGCAAGGCTTCCCTGAAGGCCTCTGCAGCCTGTAACAGAGCTCTGGATCGATCCTGAGCTTTCTTATCAGCTCCAGAGGCCTTCAGGAAATCCTGGCCAGCCTTGCCGGCTGCAGAAGAAATGGGCTGGCCAGGCAGGTGTTGGAGTGTGCAAGGCCCGGCTACACCTGTCCAAAGGTAAGTAGTAGGGCAGCTCTACCACCCCCCATCCCCATCCTAGCTTAATTTTTACCCGTGCACCTTGAGTGGGCGGGAATTTAATTAGGGCTTATATTGGGCACACGTATAAAAATCAAGCTAGGACTTACTTTCAGGGTAGGTCGTATTTTCGTTAAAACAGTACAATTGAGCCCCAAAGAGACATCTGTAAAGTAAGTTTTGCCTCATTATAAGACTTTTCTTGCCATGTTTGTTAAGTGAATCACTGCAGCTGTTAAATTAGTTGCACATGACCCCAGGACATAGAGATAGATAGATAGATACGGGTGGATAGATAGATAGATAGATAGATAGATAGATAGATAGATAGATAGATAGATAGATAGATAGATAGATATAGATGATAGATAGATAGATATAGATGATAGATAGATAGATATAGATGATAGATTGATAGATAGATAGATATAGATGATAGATAAATAGATATAGATGATAGATAGATAGATATAGATGATAGATAGATAGATAGATAGATAGATAGATAGATAGATAAATAGATATAGATGATAGATAGATATAGATGATAGATAAATAGATATAGATGATAGATAGATATAGATGATAGATAAATAGAGATAGATAGATAGATAGATAGATAGATAGATAGATAGATAGATAGATAGATAGATAGAGATGCTAGATCAGATATCTATAGATGATAGTAAATAGATAGATATAGAGTAGAAGATATAGATGCTAGATAAATAAGATCTAGATGATAGACAATAGAATGGATGATAGATAGATAGGTATAGATATAGATGATAGATAGATAGATAGATAGATATAGATGATAGATAAATAGATATAGATGATAGATAGATAGTTAAATAGATAGATAGATAGATAGATAGATAGATAGATAGATAGATAGATAGAGATGCTAAATATAGATGATAGGTAGGTAGACAGAGTGGGTGGGATCTTAATTGGGGTTTATGTTGAGGGTAGGACTTATATTGGACACACGTGTAAAAAAATCAAGCTAGGACTTACTTTCAGGGTAAGCCGTATTTTCAGAGAAACAGGGTAATACCCCTATTCTCTCATATACCGCTAGAATTACCTGGAAGCAAACGAATTTGCCCGTCACGTTCTGCTCTGCAAGGTGAGATTTGGCTTGCCGAAAGAGGATGGCCAGCGACCAGAGGGCGAAGAGGGTGGACACGCCAAGGGAGGTGTTGATCCAAAGGGCCACGCTTGTGGCTGAAATCTAGAGGCAAGAGAAAGAGATGCCAACAAGGCTGAACCCCAGAGGCTCCTGGTCTGGACCGGTAGAGAGATAGTGGATCAGGGTCCCCAAATTTAGCAACTTTAAGACTGGTGGGCTTCAACTCCCAGAATTCCTCAGCCAGCTATTTCTGCTTTTCTCTCTCTCTCTTAATCTCCTAAAGTGGAGAGAGAGAGATTGCAGAGGAAGGGATTCCAAGAGAGTAAGCTATGCTGTCTGGGGAGAATTCTGGGAGTTGAAGTCCACAAGTCTTAAAGTGGCCAAGGTTAGAGACTTCTGTACTGGATGGATGCTACTCTAGTTTTAATCCTAACCCAAATCCCAAATTGAGAAATCTGATTTCACTAAAAGAAATAGATGGTCTAGGCTGAGAAACTGACTAGACCCTGTTATGAAACTGACCGGATTAGATCAAGCTAGAAGACACTTAAGACAATGCAGGACTGAGGATACGGTTCCCAAGTATGCTTTGAATTGGAGCCCACCCCCAGGTAGCCCTCCCCCATCTGCCCCCTTTAAAGCAACTGTCTCTTCTGGGCTCCGCCCTTCATTTTACAAAGCTGCAAAGCTCCTTGTTGGATTAGAATCCAAGTCAAGAAGCCCCTCACACTGATCATGTTAGCTAGTTTGGTAATGAAATGTCTACAAGAAAACAACCAAGCTCAGAAAGAACCAAGGCTTCTACACTCCTCCTCCTCCTTCTCCTTTCTGCAAACCTCACTCCCTTCTAGCACTGATGATGTTCCCTAGTTGGGTCATGAAATGTCTGCAAGAAAAAACACCAAGTTCAGAGATGACTAAGGACCCCCACAGTCCTCCTCCTCTTCCTCCTCCTCCTCTCCGCGAACCTCACTCCCTTCTAGCACTGATGATGTCTCCTAGTTGGGTCATGAAACGTCTGCAAGAAATCAACCAAGTTTAGTGACCACTAAAGATCCCACATTCATTCTCCTCCTCCTCCTCCTCCTCCTCCTCCTCCTCCTCCTCCTCCTCCTCCTCCTCCTCCGCAAACCCCACTCCCTTCTAGCACTGACTATGTTCCCTAGTTGGGTCATGAAACGTTTCCAAGAAAACTATCTCTTAAAATCCTCCCCCTTTTCCTTAGGAAGAAAAGGGCTAACAGGAGCTTGTGTGGGTTTTTTTCTTCTTCTATTCCTCTTTTCTACCCTTCTTCTGTTCTTCCCTGAAGAGGCAGAAGGAGGAAGGATGTTTCGCTGTCTCCCTCCCTCCCTCCCTCCCACGAGGGCCCGAATGCCACTTACGTCGGCCGTGTCGTACAAGCCTTCGGTGCTTAAAACGAGGCCCAGGAAAGTGCAGGCGACTTTCAGGAAGGCATATTGGAAGGCGCCCAGCATCATCAATCGGAGTTTCCGCCTGGAAGGGATAGAAGGAAAAAAGTCTATTATCCTTGGATTAAACCTCTAGCCACCGGACTACAGGTAGTCCCCGAGTTAGGGCCACAACGAGCCCAGAATTTCCGTTGTCAAGTGAGATGCTTGTGAAGTGAATTTTGCTCCCTTTTACGACCGTTCTTGTCTCCGTTGCTAAGTGAATCTGTCATGCTCCTGTTGGAGTGGGAGCGTGGCACCCAAGGTTGTGGAGGAAACTGAGGAAGGGCACAGGCCGGTTGGGCAGTCAGAGGAAGACCCAGGCCCATCCCCTCTTCATCCTACGGCATGCAGGAAGGAGTGAATAAGGAAAAAATGGGAATAGTGTGGTCTATGGGGGAGGAAAGGGCCCTGATCCCCTTCGTGGGCTGCAGCTGGGAGGCCTGATTAAAAGGATATACTGCGCATGGTCCAGTACTGGAAACCAAGCCTGTAGTATTCTTGTCGGGAGCTTATATGTGTTTTGGCTTCCTCCCAGCTGTGGTGGCTGCATTATCTGGTAGAAGTCTGCAATTCATCATCCTTGCCTGCCGTAGTAATTCCTTCAGTGTGGTTTGTGTTGGGTTTTGTTATTTCGAATTAACTTTACTTTGGGTGCAGACTGCATTTACTCCCTCCATAAACTGTTTTCTTTAAGAGTCTGATATCCAGCCAAGGATAATTGGACATTGGGGCCAAGTTGGAGGCATTAAAGGGACTGTCTTCTATTTTTGTGCCACGCCCCTTTGGGTCATTTATTTATTTATTTAATCAGATTTCTATACCGCTCCCTCTCCCAAAAAGGGACTCGGGGCGGTGTACATCACAGAATCACTGCAGCTCATCGGTTAGTTCAGTGGTAGGGAACCTTGGCTCTTTTATCACTTATGGACTTCAACTCCCAGAATTCCTGAATGAGCTATAAAAAGTTCCCCATCCCTGGCCTACTGGTTTTTCAGTTGTGAGGGAAATCCATTTTTGATTTGAATGGGATTGTTCAATATACAAATGTCCTAATTTTTGACTTGAATGATCCATATTCTTTATATGTCCTACATTTGTATATTAAACAGTCCCATTCAAGTCAAAAATTGATTTCCCTCACAACTGAAAAACCACTAGGCCAGGGATGGGGAAACGTTTATGGCTCACTCAGGAATTCTGGGAGTTGAAGTCCATCAGTGATAAAAGAGCCAAGGTTCCTTACCGCTGAGTTAGTTAAACCGGTCATGAAGTGAATCCGGCTTCCCCAGGGACTTTCCTTATAGGAGGAAAACCTCCGGATCCAGGGGAGAGCAAAAACATGCCCCCTCCTCCCTGCTGTGGTGCAACACGGCCACCACGGCCACGGCCACCCAGCAACCGGGCAGAGAACCGGTTGCTGAAACCTTTGAAGCCCACCCCGTTTGAAACCCAGACACCATGTCATGCCCCTGTTGAAATCTGACTTCAAGGGAGGGGAGGAACAGCCGACGGAGTGGAGGTGTAGCTCCGGAGGTTGGGGAGGAAGCTGGGGAAGGGTAGAGGCCGGCTGGGCAGTCAGAGGAAGACCCAGGCCCGTCCTCTCTTCATCCTAGGGCACTCAGGGAGGAGCGGAGAAGGGAGAAACGTGAATGGTGTGGTCTACGGGGGGAGGCAGGGGCCCTGATCCCCTTCATGGGCTGTAGCTGTGACAACTGGATAAGAGGACGGACATGCGTATGGGCGAGCGCTGGAAACAAAGCCTGGAAATATCTCTAGTTTATGATTCCTCTCTGAGTTTGCCGTCCTTCCCAGGGTGTGTTCCGATATCCGTGGACGTATTCCAGCCCTTATCTTGCCTGGTTCCCTTAATTGCTTCAGTGTGGTTTGTGTTGTTTTTCCTCTTTATAATTTATAGGCGTTTTTAGTTTAAACGGCATTTCCTCCTTTTCGTAACTGCATGTGGGGGAGTTTTTTTTATCTCCAGTCAAGGATATTTGGAGCTTTGAAGCAAAATGAAGGAATAAAAAGGGGCTTCGCCTGTTTTTTGTGACTGTGTTTATTTTGTAGCCCAGCCTGGGTGGTCACACACCTCTCCTGCTTTCCACTCACTTGGTCATGGTGATCGGGGGACAACAGAGGCAGCAACAGCAACATGGCCCGGTCCGGATCAGCATGGGGATGTCCTTTAAGGCCTCCAGCACAGCTTTCTGCCCTCCGAAGCCTTCCACCATGATCAGCATCGTCAGGTAAAAGCAGACGGCGAAGTAGCTGCGTGGGGAAAAGCGAAGCCAAAAGCCATCATTAGGCAGAGAGAGTGGAGCAGAAGAAGGTCAGTTGGAAGGGGGCCTTGGAGGTCTTCTAGTCCAACCCCCCCTGCTCAAGCAGGAGACCCTAGGCCGCTTCAATCCAGCCTCTTCTTAAAAGCCTCCAGGGATGGAGCAGCCACAACTTCTGGTGGTAAGCGGTTCCACTGGTTAATTGTTCTCACTGTCAGGAAGTTTTTCCTTAGTTCCAGGTTGCTTCTCTCCTTGATTGGTTTCCATCCATTGCTTCCTTTCTTCTTCCTTTCCTTCCTCCTTCCTTCCTTTCCTTCCTTCCTTCCTTCCTCCTTCTTTTCCTTCCTCCTTCCTTCCTTTCCTTCCTCCTTCCTTCCTTTCCTTCCTTCCTTCCTTCCTTCCTCCTTCTTTTCCTTCCTCCTTCCTTCCTTTCCTTCCTTCCTTCCTTTCCTTCCTTGCTCCTTCCTTTCCTTCCTTCCTTCCTTTCCTTCCTCCTTCCTTCCTTCCTTCCTTCCTTCCTTCCTTTCCTTCCTTCCTTCCTTCCTTCCTTCCTTCCTTCCTTCCTTCCTTCCTTCCTTCCTTCCTTCCTTCCTTCCTCCTTCCTTTCCTCCTTCCTTTCCTTCCTTCCTTCCTTTCCTTCCTTCCTTCCTTCCTTCCTTCCCTTCCTTCCTTTCCTTTCCTTTCCTTCCTCCCTCCCCCCTCCCTCCTGACTCATAGAATAATAAGGCTGGAAGGGACATTAGAGGTCTTCTAGTCCAACCCCCTGCTCAACCAGGAAACCTTGTTTCATTCCAGACAAGGGGCTGTCCAATTTCTTCTGGAAAACCTCCAGTGATGGAGAGCGCCCACAATCTCTGGTGGCAAGCAGTTCCACTGGTTAATTGTCCTCACTGTTAGGAAATTCCTCCTTAGTTCTAGGTTACTTCTCTCTCTGATGAGTTTCCACCTGTTGCTTCTTATCCTGCCTTCAGGTGCTTTGGAGAATAGTTTGACTGCCTCTTCTTTGGGCCAGCCCCTCAAATATTGGAAGACTGCTATCATACCTTCCTGTCTCCCTCCCTTCCACTTTCTTTTTTCCCTCCCTCCTTCCCTCCCTCCCTCCCTCTCTCTCTCTCCTTCCTTCCTTCCTTCCTTCCTTCCTTCCTTCCTTCCTTCCTTTCTCTCTCTCTCTTTCTTTTTTCTTTTTCTTTCATTCTTTCAGATGTTTTGTATAAAGGTTGACCTTTTCTGGGGCAGCCCCTCAAATATTGCTATCATGCCTTCCATCTCCCTCCCTCCCACTTCCATATTTTTTAGCCTCCCACCTCCTAATTATCTTTATTATATTGCTCTTCTCTGCACTCTTTCAAGAGTCTCAACATCCTTTTTTTAATCTCGTGATCAAAACTGGATGGATGGATGAACGAATGAATGAACAAATGAATGAACGAATCTTGGGCAGAGGTTTGGACTAGAAGACCTCCAAGGTCCCTTCCAGCCCTAGAACTCTATGATCTTGGGCAGAGAGTTGGAGTAGAAGACCTCCAAGATCCCTTCCAACCGTATGCTTCTCTGACACTGGGCAGGGGGTTGGACTAGAGGACCTCTGAGGTCCCTCCCAGCCCTGGGATTCTATGTCCCACTGCCCACCCTCCATCTCAAAGGTCTTCTTCAGCCATCCCCGTCCATCCGGAAGGGCCCACAGGTGCAGCCCCAGCCGCTTGGCTCCCGAAGGCCCCTTGCCTGGAGAGAGATACTCACGCGCCGATGGCCATCTCCACATACGTCATGGCTCGGGGCACCCACAGTCCCAGCAGGCAGAAGACCGAGATGGCCTAGCAGAGAGAGGAAAGAAGGCAGAGCACCATGGGCCATCATGAGAGCATCTCAAAGCAGGCTTGGTCGGGGGAACTGTTGGTCGGGGGGGCGAGATGGCTTGCAAGCCAAAAAGTAAAAAAAAAAAAAAAAATGATCAGCCTCTTCAACTGGGTGCCCACCTGGTATGGACTAGGAGTCTGCCTAGAGGAGTTCTAGTCCCGCCTTAGGCATGAAAGCCAGCTGGGTGACTTTGGGCCAATCACCAGGAGACTGTGAGTTCTAGTCCCGCCTTAGGCATGGAAGCCGGCTGGGTGACTTTGGGCCAATCACCAGGAGACTGTGAGTTCTAGTCCCGCCTTAGGCATGGCAGCCGGCCTTTGGGCCAATCACCTGGCACTTTTGGGCCAATCACCAGGAGAATGGGGAGTTCTAGTCCCGCCTTAGGCAATGGGCATGGCTGGGTGACTTTGGGCCAATCACCAGGAGACGGAAATTCTAGTCCCCCCGCCTTAGGCATGAAAGCCAACTGAGTGACTTTGGGCCAATCACCAAGATGGGGAGTTCTAGTTCCCGCCTTAGGCCTGGAAGCCTGGCTGGGTGACTTTGGGCCAATCACCAGGAGACGGTGAGTTCTCGTAGTCCCGCCTTAGGCATGGAAGCCAACTGGGTGGACTTTGGGCCAATCACCAGGAGATGGGGAATTCTAGTTCCCGCCTTAGGCATGAAGCCGGCTGGGTGACTTTGGGCCAATCACCAGGAGACGGGAGTTCTAGTCCCGCCTTAGGCATGGAATCCCGGCTGGGTGACTTTGGGCCAATCACCAGAGACGGGAGTTCTAGTCCCGCCTTAGGCATTGCCGGCTGGGTACTTTGGACCAATCACCAGGAGAGGAGTGAGTTCTAGTCCCGCCTTAGGCATGGAAAGCCGGCTGGGTGACTTTGGGCCAGGAGAAGTTCACTTAGCATGGAAGCCGGCTGTGACAGACGGTGAGTTCTAGTCCCCCTTAGGCATGGAAGCCGGCTGGGTGACTTTGGCCAATCACCAGGAGACTGTGAGTTCTAGGTCCCGCCTTAGGCATGAAGCCGGCTGGGTGACTTTGGGCCAATCACCAGAGACTGTGAGGTTTCTAGTCCCGCCTTAGGCATGGAAGCCGGCTGGGTGACTTTGGGAGCCTTCTAGTCCCCGCCTTAGGCATGGAAGCCGGCTTGGTGACTTTGTTGGGCCAATCACCAGGAGATGGGGAGTTCTAGTCCCGCCTTAGGCATGGAGGCCGGCTGGGTGACTTTTGGGCCATCACCAGGAGACGTGAGTTCTAGTCCCGCCTTAGGCATGAAAGCCAACTGAGTGACTTTGGGCCAATCACCAGAGACGGGAATTCTAGTTCCCCGCCTTAGGCATGAAAGCTGCTGAGTGACTTTGGGCCAATCACCAGTAGAGACGGTGAGTTCTAGTTCCCCGCCTTAGCATGGAAGCCGGCTGGGTGACTTTGGGCCAATCACCAGGAGATGGGGAGTTCTAGTCCCCCTTAGGCATGGAAGCCGGCTGGGTGACTTTGGGCCAATCACCAGGAGACGGTGAGTTCTAGTCCCGCCTTAGGCATGAAAGCCGGCTGGGTGACTTTGGGCCAATCACCAGGAGATGGGGAGTTCTAGTCCCGCCTTAGGCATGGAAGCCGGCCTGGGTGACTTTGGGCCAATCACCAGGAGATGGGGACTTTTCTAGTCCCGCTTGGCTAAGGCTGGGTGACTTTGGGCCAATCACCAGGAGACGGTGAGTTCTAGTCCGCCTTAGGCATGGAAGCCGGCTGGGTGATTTGGGCCAATCACCAGGAGATGGGAGTTCTAGTCCGCTTAGCATGTAAGCTGGCTGGGTGACTTTGGGCCAATCACCAGGAGACGGTGAAAGAATGAGGTTCTAGTCCCGCCTTAGGCATGAAAGCCAACTGAGTGACTTTGGGCCAATCACCAGAGATGGGGAGTTCTAGTCCCCCCGCCTTAGGCATGTAAGCCGGCTGGGTGACTTTGGGCCCAATCACCAGGAGAGGCCAACGGGTTCTGAAGCCCACTCCTTAGGCATGAACTGAGTGACTTTGGGGCCAATCACCAAGATGGGGGTTCTAGTCCCCGCCTTAGGCATGGAAGCCGCTGGGTGACTTTGGGCCATCACCAGGAGATGGGGAGTTCTAGCCGCCTTAGGCATGGAAGCCGGCTGGGTGACTTTGGGCCAATCACCAGGAGACTGTGAGTTCTAGCCCGCCTTAGGCATGAAAGCCGGCTGGGTGACTTTGGGCCAATCACCAGGAGATGGGGTTTCTAGTCCCGCCTTAGGCATGGAAGCCGGCTGGGTGACTTTGGGCCAATCACCAGGAGACGGTGAGTTCTAGTCCCGCCTTAGGCATGAAAGCCAACTGAGTGACTTTGGGCCAATCACCAGGAGATGGGGAGTTCTAGTCCCGCCTTAGGCATGGAAGCTGGCTGGGTGACTTTGGGCCAATCACCAGGAGACGGTGAGTTCTCGTCCCGCCTTAGGCATGAAAGCCAACTGAGTGACTTTGGGCCAATCACCAGGAGATGGGGAGTTCTAGTCCCGCCTAGGCATGGAAGCCGGCTGGGTGACTTTGGGCCAATCACCAGGAGACGGTGAGTCTAGTCCCGCCTTAGGCATGAAAGCCGGCTGGGTGACTTTGGACAATCACCAGGAGACGGGAAATTCTAGTTCCGCCTTAGGCATGAAAGCTGGCTGAGTGACTTTGGGCCAATCACCAAGAGGACGGTGAGTTCTAGTTCCGCCTTAGGCATGAAAGCCGGCTGGGTGACTTTGGGCCAATCACCAGGAGATGGGGAGTTCTAGTCCCGCCTTAGGCATGGAAGCCGGCTGGGTGACTTTGGGCCAATCACCAGGAGATGGGGAGTTCTAGTCCCGCCTTAGGCATGGAAGCCGGCTGGGTGACTTTGGGCCAATCACCAGGAGACTGTGAGTTCTAGTCCCGCCTTAGGCATGGAAGCCGGCTGGGTGACTTTGGGCCAATCACCAGGAGATGGGGAGTTCTAGTCCCGCCTTAGGCATGGAAGCCGGCTGGGTGACTTTGGGCCAATCACCAGGAGACGGTGAGTTCTAGTCCCGCCTTAGGCATGAAAGCCAACTGAGTGACTTTGGGCCAATCACCAGGAGATGGGGAGTTCTAGTCCCGCCTTAGGCATGGAAGCTGGCTGGGTGACTTTGGGCCAATCACCAGGAGACGGTGAGTTCTCGTCCCGCCTTAGGCATGAAAGCCAACTGAGTGACTTTGGGCCAATCACCAGGAGATGGGGAGTTCTAGTCCCGCCTTAGGCATGGAAGCCGGCTGGGTGACTTTGGGCCAATCACCAGGAGACGGTGAGTTCTAGTCCCGCCTTAGGCATGAAAGCCGGCTGGGTGACTTTGGACCAATCACCAGGAGACGGGAAATTCTAGTTCCGCCTTAGGCATGAAAGCTGGCTGAGTGACTTTGGGCCAATCACCAAGAGGACGGTGAGTTCTAGTCCCGCCTTAGGCATGAAAGCCGGCTAGGTGACTTTGGGCCAATCACCAGGAGACTGTGAGTTCTAGTCCCGCCTTAGGCATGGAAGCCGGCTGGGTGACTTTGGGCCAATCACCAGGAGACGGTGAGTTCTAGTCCCGCCTTAGGCATGAAAGCCAACTGAGTGACTTTGGGCCAATCACCAGGAGATGGGGAGTTCTAGTCCCGCCTTAGGCATGGAAGCTGGCTGGGTGACTTTGGGCCAATCACCAGGAGACGGTGAGTTCTCGTCCCGCCTTAGGCATGAAAGCCAACTGAGTGACTTTGGGCCAATCACCAGGAGATGGGGAGTTCTAGTCCCGCCTTAGGCATGGAAGCCGGCTGGGTGACTTTGGGCCAATCTCCAGGAGACTGAGAGTTCTAGTCCTGCTTTAGACCTGCAAGCTACCTGGGTGACTTTAGAACAATGACTCTTGTCAGCCCTGGAGCCCCCTTTAATGAGACTTTCAAGAAGACACTGGACTGCCATCTCTCAGAAATGGTGTAGGGTCTCCTGCTTGGGTGGGTGCGGGGGTTGGACTAGATGACCTACAAGGTCCCTTCCAACTCTGATTATCTGTTATCTGGGGCAGCTAACAGACACAAAAAACAGGGATTGGAGCTACTCCTGGAAAACCTGACTATGCCAAGAGGAACGCAGAGTCCTTGGTGGCATCTGAGCTTGGTGGATTTCTTGCAGACGTTTCATGACCCAACTAGGGAACGTCATCAGTGCAAGAAGGGAGTGGAGTTTGTGGAGAGGAGGAGGAGGAGGGGGAGTATATTGTCCGAGATGCACTCCAAGCTTGGTGCTTTTCTTGCAGATGTTTCATTACCAAAGTAAGTGACATCATCAGGGCTAGAAGGGATGCTGTTACCTAGTTGGGTATTGAAAGGTCTGCAAGGAAACCATGAAACTCAAAGAGCATCAAGGACCCCCACAATCCTCCTCTGCCTTCCTCCTCCTCTTCCTCCTCCTCTCCACAAATCCCACTCTTTTCTTGTGCTGATGATGTTACCTGGTTTGGTAATGTAATGTCTGCAAGAAAATCATGAAGCTTAGAGAGCAACAAGGACCCCACATTTCTCCTCCTCCTCCTCCTCCTCTCCACAAACCCCACTCCCTTCTAGCACTGATGATGTTCCCTAGCTGGGTCATGAAATGTCTGCAAAAAGCATCCAAGCTCAGAGAGCAACCAGGACCATCAGTCCTCCTTTTCTTCCCATCTCCCCCTCTTCCTCCTCCTTCTCATCTTCCTCCTTTTCCTTTTTCTCCTCCTTTTCCTCCTTTTCCTTCTCATCTTCCTCCTCCTCTTCCTCCTCCTCCTCCTAATCTTTCTCCTTTTTTTTCTTCTTCCTCTTCTTCCTCCTTTTCCTCATCTTCCTCCTCTTCTTCCTCCTCTTCCTCCGTTTCCTTCTCATCTTCCTCCTCCTTTTCCTTTTTCTCCTCCACATCTTCCTCCTCTTTCTCCTCCTTCTCTTCCTCCTTTTCCTCCTCCTCCTCTCCACAACCCCCCCTCCCTTCTAGCCCTGATGATGTTACCTAGTTAGGTAATCTTAACATCTGCAAGAAAACCACCCAGCTCAGAGAGCCCCCAAGGACCCCACAATCCTCCTCCCACCTCCTCTCCACCCACCTCACTCCCTTCTAGCGCTGATGATGTTACCTAGTTGGGTCATGAAATGTTTGCAAGAAAACATCCAATCTCAGAGAGCAACCAGGACCATCAGTCCTCCTCCTCTTCCTTTATCAGTTGCTAGAGAGCCATGCTGGGTGCTCACCGTGGGTGCCGAGTTGCTCCAGATGAGAGTTGTCGTCTTGACGAAGCACTGGGTCTTCTTGGAGAGATAGACAGCATCCTCCATGAAGATGACCACGGACGCCAGGGTCAGGAAGGTCACCATGCCGGTGATGGCCAGGTCCACAAAGTTCTGCTCTGTAACCACCAACACGTTTAATGTTTAGCGGCGAAAATGATGCCTTCCCTCCACAGGGAGCCCAACAACCCTGCCCTGCCTTTGCCCTTAGTAGCTTCGTTGGAGAATCTGATGTATGACACACCCAGGGGAGAAACAGAGACACAGGGGGCTGTAAATGACGTATGCCAGAGTTGGCTCCCTTTAGGTTCATGCCTGGCACGTTGCTCCTAATAAATCTTTGGGATTCTTTCGAAGCTTGGCTCAAATCTCCTGATTGAATTAGGGCTATTGCTGGAACCCTGTTCTGTGATGACCCAAAGGGGCGTAGCACAAAGGCAACACAGTCAAATAAGCCAGAAAGGGTCCCTTTATTATCTCCAACTTTGCCCTCGATGTCCAGGTTTACCTTCGGGCTGGGGAAAAACTCTCCCAGGAAACAGCCTTGGGCTGCAGAAAATTCAGTCCAAAACGTGGTCAACACAAACTGTAGCTTAAAGTCCAAACAAGCCAAACTGTAGTAATTAACTGGATAGGGCAGGAGAAGGAATTGCAGACTTGAGAGCCCAGCAAAACACACACAGTTGTGGAGAAGCCAGGAACATAGATAAGCCTCGACGAGACCAGAATAATTCATGATAAATTGCTTCCAACAGCTTGCTGCATACAGCTTCCCTTTTTAAACACTGTGTTCCCAGCTGCGGCTAATGAAGGGAATCAGGGCCCTTTCCTCCCCCTTAAGCCAGGCAACCCATGTTGCTCCCTTTCTCCGTTCCTCCCTGCGGGCCCTAGGATGAAGAGGGGATGGGCCTGGATCTTCCTCCAAACTCCCTCTCCCTTAACAGATAACAGATAATCAGAGTAGGAAGAGACCTTGTAGGTCATCTAGTCCAACCCCCCCCCCCCATCCAAGCGGGAGACCCTACACCATTTCAGACAGATGACAGTCCAATCTCTTCTTGAAAGTCTCAAGTGATGGCGCTCCCACAACTTCCGAGGGCAACTTCTGTTGCATGGGTTGATTGTTCTCCCTGTCAGAAAGTTTCTCCTTATTTCCAGGTTGAATCTCTCCTGGTTCAGTTTCCATCCATTATTCCTTGTCTGGTTTCAGGGGCTTTGGAGAATAGCTTGACCCCCTTCCTCCTCCCTGTGGCAGCCCCTCAAATATTGGAAGATGCTCTCCTGTTTCCCCTGGTCCGTCTCTATACTAGACTAGCCAGGCCCAGTTCCTGCAACTGTTCATTGTATGTTTGAGCCTCCAGTCCCCTCATCCTCCTGGTTGCTCTTCTCTGTACTTTTTCTAGAATCTCAACCTCTTTTTTGTTGTTCTACCTCTCCCCTGCTCTGCCCAGTGGGACTTGGCCCTTCCCCAGTTTCCTCCACAGCCACCAGAACCACGCTCCCAATCCCTGTCAGCTGCTTGGTGTCCTCCTCCAAATCAGATTCCGACAGGGGCATGACCCTGACACTAATCAGACTGAACAAGTTATAGGTCGTCCTTGGCTTACAACAGTTCCTTTAGTGACCTGTTTGCAAAACTAATGACTTACGAGCACTTCCCACACTTATGACTGTCGCAGCCGCCCCTCGATCGAAATTCAGCTGTGAGCGACCTTGAGTCAACTGTCTGGAGATTTTGACAACGGGACCACAGGGAGAGGTTTGCCACCGTCGTAAGTGTGAAACACAGTCGTACGTCACATTTTTCAGGACAGGCGATCCTCGGCTTGCAACCGTCCCTTCGAACCCTGGATGGTTCGAAGTTACGACGACGCTGAAAAAAAAGGGACTGATGGTTGTTTTTCAAACTTACGACCATTTTCAGGCTTCCCGTGGTCACGTCGTCAAAAATGGCCACTGACTCCTATTTATGACAGCTGGAGGTCACGGTTTGATTCCCTTTTGCCACCTTCGGACAAGCAATCATCCGATTCGCTTAACGACCAGGCGACTCACTTAACAACTGCAGGAATTCCCTTAACATCTGTGCCAAGAAAGGTTGTCAAAAAGGAGGCTTTAAGAGATGTCTCACTGAGCAGCGGGAATTTGGGGCTCAATTGGGCTTTGCGCGTCGAGGACTTGAAGCGTGGTAACACCAAGCGTTCACTACACGAAGCGGTTGTAAGTGGAGGAGGAGCTGTGCAAGGCTCCTCGTGACCGTGCGGCCTCCGCCTTGGTTGCGTCCTGCACACTTACGTTGCAGCAGCTGCAGCGCAGAAGGCGGGTACGAGAAGCACGCGACGGGGACGCTGAAGTTGTCGATCAACAGGTGGATCAAATCCAGGGATAAACTGCCCAAAAGAATGAAAAACAAAATCAGAATTCAGATGAAACATACAAGCTTCCTTCATTCTCTGTGGAGTTTGTTCATCCTGTTCAGAACCCCCCACCCCCCCAAATATAGAATTCTTTTTAATGGCCACGTGTGGTTCGACACACAAGGAATTTGTCTTGGTGCAAATGCTCTCAGTGGACATGAAAGAAAAGATACATTCATCAAGAGTCAAGAATCATAAGATACAAACACTTAATGATAGTCAGAGGGTACAATAAGCAATCAATTCAGAAGAGGAGAGGAGAGGAGAAGAGAAGAGAAGAGAAGAGAAGAGAAGAGAAGAGAAGAGAAGAGAAGAGAAGAGAAGAGAAGAGAAGAGAAGAGAAGAGAAGAGAAGAGAAGAGAAGAGAGAACAGAATATAGAACACAACAGAATATAGAATAGAAATAGAATAGAATGAAATAGAAAAAGAATGTAGGAATAAGAATAGAATAGAATAAACAATAGAATAGAATAGAATGTAGGAATAAGAATAGAGTAGAATAGAATAGATATTGGAATGAAGAATAGAATAGAATAGAATAGAATAGAATAGAATAGAATAGAATAGAATAGAATAGAATAGAATTCTTTCTTGGCCAAGTGTGATTGGACACACAAGGAATTTGTCTTGGTGCAAATGCTCTCAGTGGACATAAAAGAAAAAGAAATACATTTGTCAAGAATCATCAGGTATAACACTTAATGATAGTCAAAGGGTACAATAAGCAATCAATTCAGAAGAGAAGAGAAGAGAAGAGAAGAGAAGAGAAGAGAAGAGAAGAGAAGAGAAGAGAAGAGAAGAGAAGAGAAGAGAAGAGAAGAGAAGAGAAGAGAGAACAGAATATAGAACACAACAGAATATAGAACAGAAATAGAAACAGAATAGAATGAAATAGAAATAGAATGTAGGAATAAGAATAGAATAGAGAATAGAATAGAGTAAAAATAGAATAGAATAAAGAATAGAATAGAAATAGAATAGAATATAGAATAGAACAGAATATAGAATAGAATTCTTTATTGGCCAAGTGGGATTGGACACACAAGGAATTTGTCTTGGTGCAAATGCTCTCAGTGTACATAAAAGAAAAGATCCATTCATCAAGAATCAAGAATCAACACTTAATGGTAGTCACAGGGTACAATGTGCAATCAAATCATGCTAGGAAACAGCCCATATAGATCGTAAGGATACCAAGCGACAAAGTTACAGTCATGCAGTCACATGGACTGTTTCTTTGGTTAGCGAGCTTAGAATTATCTTTATCCATCAGATAATTGTTATCCACCCAAGCATTTATTTGTGGGTTGTTTTAAGGCAAGCAACTGCTTGTGAATTGACCTCTTTTCCAGATTCACACATTGCAAAGAATCGAAACAACAAGCCAGGATGTCAAGCCAAGCACCGAGGTTAACACAAACTCAGGCGCTGGCATCCCGTGTCAATGAATGCAGCTGATCTGTTTACTGGCACTGCATGAATGGAGACTGTGAGGTTTGTGGGGTTCTCTGAGCTTGGTTGTTTTCTTACTCGTGTGTAAAGAGAGAGCACACCTCCCCTCCCTTCTAGCACTGATGATGTTCCCTAGTTGGGTCATGAAATGTCTTCAAGAAAACAACCAAGCTCAGAGTTCACCCAAGGATCCCAGAGTCCTTCTCCTCCCCCTCCCCTTTCCTTTTCCTCTCCTTCTCCTCCCTCTCCCCCTCCTTCTCCTCTCCACAACCCCCCCTCCCTTCTAGCACTGATGATGTTCCCTAGTTGGGTCATGAAACGTCTGCAAGAAATCCACCAAGCTGAGAGAGGGCCGAGGACCCCATAGTCCTTTTCTTCTTCTTCTTCTTCTTCTTCTTCTTCTTCTTCTTCTTCTTCTTCTTCTTCTTCTTCTTCTTCTTATTATTATTATTATTATTATTATTATTATTATTATTATTATTATTATTATTACCCTATTTCTTTCTCTTCTTCTTCTTCTTCTTCTTCTTCTTCTTCTTCTTCTTCTTCTTCTTCTTCTTCTTCTTCTCTCCTCCTCCTCCTCCTCCTCCTCCTCCTCCTCCTCCCTCTTTTCCACAATCCCCACTGCATTCTTGCACTGATGATGTTACCAAGTCAGGTAATGAAACGACTCCAAAAAAAACCCACCAAGCTTTGAGAGTACCAAGGATCTTACAGTCCTCCTCCTCCTCCTTCTCCTCCTCCTCCTCCCCATCCTCCTCCAACTCCAACTCCTCCTCCTCTCCGCAAACCCCCCTCCCTTCTAGCACGGATGATGTTGCCTAGTTGGGTCATGAAACGTCTGCAAGAAAACCAACCAAGATCAGAGAGCACCGAGGACCCCACCGTTTTTTTCCTCCTCCTCTCCACAAACTCTGCTCCCTTCGGGCACCGACGACGTTACTTAGTTGGGTCATGACGAAAGGCCCGCAAGAAGCCGATGTTAAGTGAGTTTTGCCCCGTTTTATCGACACCGTCGTTATGCGGATCACTGCATGCGTTAAGTTAGTCACCCGGTCATTAAGTGAATCCTGGCTTCCCTGTTCACTTTGCTTGGCAGGAGGTCGCAAAAAGGTGATCTCGTAACCCCGGGGGCCCTTGTGACCGTCATAAATAGGAGCCAGTGGCCACAGTGGCTGAATTTTGATCACGTGACAACATAGCGCCTAAGTCACTTTTTTCAATGCTGCTGTCACTATGAGTGGTCAAGAAACAGAAGGTTGTAAGTCAAGGACTACCTTTATGCAACATTTTTTTTTTTTTTTTGCATTTTGCATCCGTTCAGGCGGATCTAAGTCAACTTTTAAAACAGGAAACGAAAACATCGAAAAGCTTAATTTTTTGTTTTCACCTTTCACCTGAGGCTTCTTCACCCAGCGCTGCCCGCTAGAGTAAATAAATAGGATTTTGTGTTTTTGGGGAAGAAGGGAACATCTGGAACAAGGCCTTTGCACTGGATGTCCACAGGCGGGGTCAAAAAAAGTCAAGGTGGAGAAGTGAACCAACCGGAAGACAAGCTCAGGACTCCAAAAAGATCTTGACAGACTTGAACAATTGGCCCTGGCCAACAAGAGGAAATTCAAGGCCTCCGGGAGTTGTAAATGCGCCAACGCTGGAAGTTTTTAAGGAGAGATTGAACAGCCACATGCCTGAAATGGAATAGGGTTTTCTACCTGAGCAGGGGGCTGGACTAGATGACCTCCAAGGTCCCTTCCAACTCTGTCATTCGATTCGGTTCCTATTCCTATTCCTATCCTATTCTATTCTATTCTTATTCCATAATCTATTCTGTTCTCTTCTGTTCTGTTCCATTCCTATTCCTATTCTATTCTATTCTATTCCATTCCTATTCTATTCTTATCCCATATTGTATTCTGTTCTGTTCTGTTCTGTACTGTTCTATTCTATTCTATTTTATTCTATTCCATTCCATTCCATTCCATTCCTACTTTATTCTATTCTATTCTATTCTATTCTTATTCCATATTCTCTTCTCTTCTCTTCTCTTCTCTTCTCTTCTCTTCTCTTCTCTATTCTATTCTTTCTTTCTCTCTCTTCCCTTCCATACCATTCCTCATTCTATTACTATTCTATTCTATTCTATTCTATTTTCTATCTATTCTATTAATCTATTTCTATTCTATTCATCATTCCATTCCTATTCTATTCTATTCTATTCTATTCTATTCTATTCTATTCTATTCTATTCTCTATTCCATTCCATTCCTATCTTTTATTCTATTCTATTTATTCTATTCTATTCTATCTATCATCATTCTATTCCATCTATTCTATTCTATTCTATTCTATTTTATCTATTCTATTCCATTCTTCCTACTTTATTTTCTATTCTTATTCATATTCTATTCTCTTTATTCATTCTATTCCATCCATTCCTACTTTATTCTATTCTATTTCTTATTCATATTCTTTTTCTCTTCATTCATTCCTACCATATTCTATTCTATTCTATTCTATTCTAATATGGAGAAAAGTAAGGTTTTACATTTAGGCAGGAAAACCCAAAGGTACAAATACAGATTAGGCGAAACCTGCCTCGAAAACAGTCCCTGCGAGAGGGACCTCAGAGTCCCAGCGGATGATGCCTTAAACACGAGCCAGCCGTGTGCAAGCAGCAGCCAAACAAGCCAATGCAATCCTTGGTTGCATAAACAGAGGTGCAGAATCAAAATCACATGAAGAATTGGTACCGCTTTGTAAAGCCTTAGTAAGGCCACATCTGGAATCCTGCATTCCATGTTGGTCACCACAGTACAAAAAAAGATCTTGAGAATTTGGGGAAAGGGGCAGAGAAGAGCAACCAAGACAATCCAAGGCCTGGGGACTAAAACATATGAAGAATCGTTGCAGGATTTGGGTTTGGCTAGTCTAGAGAAAAGGAGGGACATGAGAGCGGTCTTCCAGTATTTGAGGGGCTGCCTCAAAGAAGATGGGGGGTCAAAATATTCATCAAAGCACCAGAAGGCAAGATGGAAACTAATTGTCATGACCCTGTTGGAGTCTGACTCCGAGGGAGAGGAGAAGTAGCCAACAGGAAGTGGGAATGTGGCTCCGGAGGTTGTGGAGGAAACTGGGGAAGGGAACAGGCCGGTTGGGCAGTCAGAGGAAGACCCAGGCCCATCCCCTCTTCATCCTAGGGCACGCAGGAAGGAATGGATATGGGAGAAACATGAATGGAGTGGTCTATAGGGGAGGAAGGGGCCCTGATCCCCTTCATGGGCTGCAGCTGGGAGGACTATTTAAAAGGACAAACTGCGCATGGCCCAGTGCTGGAAACCAAGCGTTTATTATTATTCTTGTCGGGAGCCTATCTGTGTTTTGGCTTCCTCCCATCTGTGGTGGCTGCGTTATCTGGTAGAAGTCTGCAATTCATCATCCTTGCCTGCCATAGTAATTCCTTCAGTGTGGTTTGTGTTGGGTTTTGTTATTTCTAATTAACTTTACTTTGGGTGCAGACTGCATTTACTCCCTCCGTAAACTGTTTTCTTTAAGAGTTTGATTTCCAGCCGAGGATAATTAGACATTGGAGCCAAGTTGGAGGCATTAAAGGAACTTGATTCTATTTTTGTGCCTTGGTTATTTTTGTGTCACGCCCACACTAATCCAGGAGAAGGGCAACCTGCAATTAAGGAGGAATTAATTCCCCTGACAGTGAGAAACAACTAACCAGTGGGACTGCTTGCCACAAGAAGTTGTGGGTGCTTTAACACTGGAGGTTTTCAAGAAGAGATTGGACAGCCATCTGTCTGAAATGGGTTAGGGTCTCCTGCTTGAGCAGGGGGCTGGACTAGAAGACCTCCAAGGTCCCTTCCAGCTCCATTCTGATTGTATGAGTGAATAAAGCCCCTTCTTACATTTGGATTCTGATGCAAAACGTGCATCTTTGATCACTCAGGCACAACGATCTTGACTTCTTTGACCTCTATGCAGGTTCCTCCATCTTGACTTTTTTGACCTTTACGCAGTTCCCTTCAGCCCCCCCCCCCCCCTCAGTCTCTGGATAAAAAAACCCAGCAAGGGCTGTGCGCAAATTGTTGAATGGCGGTTTCGATTGGGAAGAGGACGTCCCACAACCTTGAGAGAGTTGAATGACCTTCTGGCCGTTAAAAGTACATTGGAAAAGTACCACATGCTTTTTCTCCTGCCTTCAATGCTTTGCAGAATAGGTTGACATACACACACACACAAACACACACACACATACACACACACAAACCTTGCCTTGCAAACTCTTTGGAACAAGGGTGCTCAATCACGAGATTTTTTTTTTTTTTTAAAGAAGAGATTGGATAATCATTCGTTTGAAATGTTATAGGGTTTTGCTGCTTGAGCAGGGGGGTGGACTAAAGGACCTCCAAGGTCCCTCTGCTATTCTGTCATTCTCTGTAAAAGCCCTTAAGACTGCTCTCAATTCCCTCCTAATCCTTCTCTTTATTAGACTAGAGTCGAAGGGTCTTCAAACTTGGCCACCTTAAGATTTGTGGACTTCAACTCCCAGAATCCCTGAGCTAACATGACCGGAGGAAGAGGAATTCTGGGAATTGGAAGTCCACAAGTCTTAAAAGCTGTCAAGTTTAAAAGACCCCTGGGCTAGAGTTAGACATACCTCGTTCCCTTAGATCAGGGGTCCCCCAAACTTGGCTACTTTTAAGACTTGTGGATTTTCATTTATGGTGGAATTGCAAAGAAGCCCAAACATTTTGGCAGAAAATTCAGAAATGGTTAGAAGAAATATGTATGATCAACATAGAATATAGACCCGATTTTTTTTTCCGTTAGGAATTAATGTGGGAAAATATGACAAGGATATTATATATATATATATATATATATATATATATATATATATATATAAAATAATTCATATAATCACAGCTCTGCGTGATTGGCTTACGCACAACAGTGGAAATGTAAAGAAACTCTAAGTGAAATAGAAATAATTAGGAAAATTTGTATGTGTGCAGAAATGGACAAATTGACAAAAGAATGACAAAATAAGGATGAATCGGATTATTACAAAGTATGGGATAAGTTTTATGGTTGGTTATCAAAGAGAAAAGATCAAGATAGTAAGAAACGATTAAATGTGTATACAGTATATATATTATACAATATGTGTAAGGTTTTTAAGCTGATAATTTTAAATAATAAATAAGGGAGACTAGTATAGATCTATTTCGAGCTAGTTAGCTCTCTTCAGCTAGCCATACCCTTACTGGGATTCGAACCAGGGAAGTATTACATGTGAGGCAGTTGTAATTGCCACTACACCACTGGCTCTCTCCTTATCAGCTTATACAATATGTATATAGAATGTAAACATGCACTATTTTTATATGTGATTTAGCAATGTAAGACAACTATGTGGGTTAGGAGGATTGTGTCATGTTCATTGTTTTTAATGTTTCTTTCTGTTTTTGTGTTTGTTTGTCTAATAATTTTTTTTTTAAAAAAAAAGACTTTTGGACTTCAACTCCCAGAATTCCCCAGCCAGCGCAGCTTTTAAGAGAAGGGTCTTCAAACTTGGCCACTTTAAGACTTGTGGACTTCAACTCCCAGAATTCCCCAGCCAGCGCAGCTTTTAAGAGAAGGGTCTTCAAACTTGGCCACTTTAAGACTTGTGGACTTCAACTCCCACAATTCCCCAGCCAGCGCAGCTTTTAAGAGAAGGGTCTTCAAACTTGGCCACTTTAAGACTTGTGGACTTCAACTCCCAGAATTCCCCAGCCAGCGCAGCTTTTAAGAGAAGGATCTTCAAACTTGGCCATTTTAAGACTTGTGGACTTCAACTCCCAGAATTCCCCAGCCAGCGCAGCTTTTAAGAGAAGGATCTTCAAACTTGGCCATTTTAAGACTTGTGGACTTCAACTCCCAGAATTCCCCAGCCAGCGCAGCTTTTAAGAGAAGGGTCTTCAAACTTGGCCACTTTAAGACTTGTGGACTTCAACTCCCAGGATGGGAGTTGAAGTCCACAAGTCTTAAACTTGCCAACATTCAACATTGCGACATTCATTCGTTAGGTAAACATTTCTCTTCTTTTATTCCAAAGGTGGTTTTTCAAAAAGGCCACTGGATATCCTTGGTTTTTTTTTTGTTTCCTCCTTGAAAATCTTTCACTTCTCATCGAAAAAGCTTCCTCAGTTCTGACTGAACCGAAACGTTTTTAAAGAAAAGAAAAGAAAAAAACCGAGAAAGTCCAGTTGCCTTTTGCAAAACTACCTTTGGTTGGTTTTGCAAAAATCATGACGTGGACGACAGAGAATGTCCATGGACATATTTCTTCTTTTTGGTATCTTTGAATCCCTTGAGCTGCTACCAATTGCTTGGAGAAA
Source organism: Bungarus multicinctus (assembly GCA_023653725.1). Classification (NCBI taxonomy): domain Eukaryota; kingdom Metazoa; phylum Chordata; class Lepidosauria; order Squamata; family Elapidae; genus Bungarus; species Bungarus multicinctus. Next base: position 3,258,809 of record CM042844.1, read on the forward strand.
TTCCCGCTGTTTGTAAGTTGAGGGCAACCTGTCTTTTCCAAATTGCCGATTGCAAGAAAAACATATATGAGTCAAACAGCTGGTTGTTGTTTTTTCTGCCTAAGGCAAGACTAGAACTCAGAGCTTCCCCGTTTCTAGCCTGGAGGATAAAATATATAAAGAAGGGTTGCTGGAATTGGGTACGTCTAGTTTGATGAAAAGAAGGACTAGGGGTGAGATGGATAGCAGCAGCGTTCCAATATTTGGGGTGGCTGCCACAAAGGAGAGGAGGGGGTCAGTTTATTTTCCAAAGCATCAAAGGATAAGAAGCAACCGAGGGAAACTCATCAAAGGGAGAAGCAACCTGGAACTAAGGAGAACCTTCTTAAAAATGAGAAAAAAATATCCAGGGGAACTGCTTGCCACTAGAAGTTGTGAACGCTCCAACGCTGGAGGTTTTTAAGAAGAGAATGGACAACCATTTGTCTGAAATGGTGTCGTGTTTCCTGCCTGAGCCTTGGGTTGGACTAGACGACCTCCAGGGTCCCTTCCAACTCTGTTATTCTATTCTATCTTCTATTCTATTCTATGCCCAGGAGAGAGATTTGGACGAACCACAGTAGAGTTGTCCATCAATGGAGGCCTTCAAGAAGAGATTGGACTGCCATTTGTCAGAAATGGTGTAGGGCCTCCTGCTTGGGAGGGGGGGGGTTGGACTAGATGACCTACGAGGTCCCTTCCAACTCGGTTAATCCGTTAAAGAGTTAATGCACCAGAAGAGAAGCCAAGATAAGAAACAACGGATGGAAACCAACCAACACAGAAATTTCCTGACAGAGAGAATATTTAACCAGTGGAACAACTTGCCACCAGAAGTTGTGGGTGCTCCAACACTGGGAGTTTCTAAGAAGAGATTGGATAATCATTTGTCTGGAGTGGTAAAGGGTTTCCTGCCTGATCAGGGGGTGGACAAGAAGATCTCCAAGGCCCCTTCTAACTCCATTATTCTGTGAACCAGTGGAACTACTTGCCACTTTGTCTGAAACGGCAGAGGGTTTCCTGCCTGAGCCACGGGGTTGGACTAGAAGATCTCCAAGGCCCCTTCTAACTCCATTATTCTGTGAACCAGTGGAACTACTTGCTACTTTGTCTGAAACGGCAGAGGGTTTCCTGCCTGAGCCACGGGGTTGGACTAGAAGATCTCCAAGGCCCCTTCTACCTCCATTATTCTGTGAACCAGTGGAACTACTTGCCACTTTGTCTGAAACGGCAGAGGGTTTCCTGCCTGAGCCACGGGGTTGGACTAGAAGATCTCCAAGGCCCCTTCTAACTCCATTATTCTGTGAACCAGTGGAACTACTTGCTACTTTGTCTGAAACGGCAGAGGGTTTCCTGCCTGAGCCACGGGGTTGGACTAGAAGATCTCCAAGGCCCCTTCTAACTCCATTATTCTGTGAACCAGTGGAACTACTTGCCACTTTGTCTGAAAACGGCAGAGGGTTTCCTGCCTGAGCCACGGGGTTGGACTAGAAGATCTCCAAGGCCCCTTCTAACTCCATTATTCTGTGAACCAGTGGAACTACTTGCTACTTTGTCTGAAACGGCAGACGGTTTCCTGCCTGAGCCACGGGGTTGGACTAGAAGATCTCCAAGGCCTCTTCTAACTCCATTATTCTGTGAACCAGTGGAACTACTTGCTACTTGCTAAGAGAGCAGGAAGGTGCCTACCTTGGGTTTGGCATCAGGTTTTCCAAAGAAAGTTCTTCTTCCATGTTTCCTTGCCTGGGTGGTTTCCGGCAGCCTTACCAGATCTTCTTGATCCCACGAGAAGCAGCGGCTCAAAAAGATCTGCTCTTCCGGGCAGCTCAGCTTTCTCTGGCAAACTGGGGTCAGAGTCCCTGCTTGCCTGGGGCCTCTGGGAACAAATTTATCTTGGATTCGTTTGTCCTGAATCATCCCTTCCTCCTGCACGGTTCTTCCCCCTGCCAAGCTCCGGAGTTCATTGGCAGAGGTGCCAAGCACCCACACCCGGGCGGCTGCTGGGTTAATGAACCAGGAACTGGCAGAACGGGGCCAAAATAAATAATAAATAAATCAACCGAGAAAACAGCCAGTTTCGCTTAAGAACCATGGCAAGAAAGATGGTAAAATGAGCCAAAACTCACTTAAATATCTCACTTAGCAACAGGAATTTGGGTCTCAGTTGTGGGCCTAAGTGGAGGACTGTCTGTATATAGAACAGGAATAAAACAAGAATAGCACTAGCATAGAATTAGAACAGAACAGAACAGAACAGAACAGAATAGAATAGAATATTAGATGAGGAATAGAATAGAGCAGAATGGAACAGAACAGAATAGAATAAATATTGGAAGAATAGAATAGAATAGAATAGAATATTAGATGAAGAATAGAATAGAGCAGAATGGAACAGAACAGAATAGAATAAGAATAGAACAGAACAGAACAGAATAGAATAAAACAGAATGCAATAAATATTGGAATGTAGAATAGAATAGGAATAGATATTGGATGTAGACTAGACTAGAATAAGAACAGAACAGAACAGAATAGAATACAATAAATATTGGAATGTAGAATAGGAATAGATATTGAATGTAGAATAGAATAAGAACAGAACAGAATAGAATAAGAATAGAACAGAACAAAACAGAACAGAACAGAATAGAACAGAATGCAATAAATATTGGAATGTAGAATAGAATAGGAATAGATATTGGATGTAGACTAGACTAGACTAGACTAGACTAGAATAAGAACAGAACAGAACAGAATAGAATACAATAAATATTGGAATGTAGAATAGGAATAGATATTGAATGTAGAATAGAATAAGAACAGAACAGAATAGAATAAGAATAGAACAGAACAGAACAAAACAGAACAGAATAGAACAGAATACAATAAATATTGGAATGTAGAATAGGAATAGATATTGAATGTAGAATAGAATAAGAACAGAACAGAATAGAATACAATAAATATTGGAATGTAGAATAGGAATAGATATTGAATGTAGAATAGAATAAGAACAGAACAGAATAGAATAAGAATAGAACAGAACAGAACAAAACAGAACAGAATAGAACAGAATACAATAAATATTGGAATGTAGAATAGGAATAGATATTGAATGTAGAATAGAATAAGAACAGAACAGAATAGAATACAATAAATATTGGAATGTAGAATAGGAATAGATATTGAATGTAGAATAGAATAAGAACAGAACAGAACAGAATAGAATAAGAATAAGAATAGAACAGAACAAAACAGAACAGAATAGAACAGAATACAATAAATGTTGGATATAGGATAGAATAAGAATAGAACAGAACAGAATAGAACAGAACGCAATAAATATTGGAATGTAGAATAGAATAGAATAGGAATAGATATTTGATGTAGAATAGAATAAGAATAGAACAGAACAAAATAACGTAATTGGAAGGGACCTCAGAGGTCTTCTAGTCCACCCACCTGCTCCAGCAGGAGACCCCATACCATCTCAAAAAAGAGTCTCTTCTTAACAGCCCTCCGGTGATGGAGCACCCACAACTTCTTGCGGCAAGCAGTTCCACGGGTTAATTGTCCTTGCTATCAGAAAGTTTCTCCTAATCAATGTATGAAGAATCCCCTGTAATAAATGTTGGTTTTTGCTTTGCCTGAATGACGTGGAGATTCCTATTCTGGGGTGAGCCAAGAACCTCACTTTGCAAAGTCTTGAAGTCTGTTCATCAAATTGAGGGATTATTAAATTCTTCTCAGAGGCTCCACGCCAGATCCGGGATGCCCTGAGCTCCCAGGCCACAAATTTGAATTTTATAATTTTTTTTATAAACTTATAAAAACTATAAACAATGATAAACCGTCAATGCTGGAAGTTTGCAATGCTAGATAGAAGCTAAGATGCCAAAATCGTGGACGGAAGCAAATATCACTCTCATTATACCAAAACAAGAAGATGCCGATCGATTGCAGATTAAAAATTGTCGAGCAATTTCACTATTAAATGTGGATCATGAACTGTATGCAACAATCAGAGCTGAAAGACTGAAGAGGTTTTTGAGTGAATTTTATACACCCACACCAAAATGGTTTTTTTTTTTCTTTTTTGCCTAAGGGACAAAAAATAAACACGAGAATAATTTTGAACACCTTGGAAATAGGGTGAAGAAAACAAAATGGCGTTGATCTTTTGAGCGGTGCAAGAAAGCCTTTGATAACGTAAATTGGCAATTTATGCTATTGCAATTAAAATACATGGAATTTTTTGGGGGTGGGAGGAATTTATCCACGTGATTAAGGCAATCTATACCAAAGAACTGTAAATGGGGGCATAACAGAGAATGTCAACATTTAAAAAAAAAGCATAAGGCAGGGATGTCCACTGTCCCCTTTACTATTTATTTTGACACTGAATATAGAATAACAACAGTTGGAAGGGACCTTGGAGGTCGTCTAGTCCAACCCCCCTGCCCAAGCAGGAGAACTTACACCATTTCTGACCGATGGCAGTCCAGTTTCTTCTTGAAAGCCTCCAGGGATGAAGTTCCCACAACTTCCGAAGCCGACTTCTGTTCCATTGAATATAGAATAACAGAGTTGGAAGAGACCTTGGAGGTCATCTAGTCCAACCCCCTCTCCAAGTGGGAGACCCTACACCATTTCTGACCAAGGGCAGTCCAGTCTCTTCTTGAAAGCCTCCTTGGATGGAGCTTCCACAACTTCTGAAGCCAACTTCTGTTCCATTGAATATAGAATAACAGAGTTGGAAGGGACCTGGAAGGTCATCTAGTCCAACCCCCCTGCCCAAGCAGGAGACCCTATACCATTTCTGACTGAGGGCAGTCCAGTCTCTTCTTGAAAGCCTCCAGGGATGAAGCTCCCACAACTTCTGAAGGCAACTTCTGTTCCATTGAATATAGAATAACAGAGTAGGAAGGGACCTTGGAGATCATCTAGTCCAACCCCCCTGCCCAAGCAGGAGACCCTACACCATTTCTGACCGAGGGCAGTCCAGTCTCTTTTTGAAAGCCTCCAGGGATGGAGCTCCCACAACTTCCGAAGGCAACTTAGAAGTGTTAAAACAGAAATATCCTGCAAGGGATGGAAATTTTTTTAAAAAAGGAAAAAATACAAATTATATAGGCATTTGCAAAGTCTTGTCTGTCAAATTGAGGGATTAAATTCGGGGTACCTGGGCTTCCAGGCCACAAATTGATGGGACATCACTCCTCAAACCCCCACCCTGCATGCCCTCCCGCCTCCCCCCCCCCCACGGTGGCCCCACCACCTTCTCCAACTGCCACCCAGTAACATTCCACAGCAGAAGGGACCCCTCCCCAGCCCCTCCCTTCCTCCGGCTATTGTCATGGCCTCGCCATGGCAACCGCCTCCCATTGGCTTGGGCCAAGAGCTTTCAGGGGTCTCTCTTCCTGCAGGCATGGCGTCCGGCCGGGATGGGTGTCACCCCATCATTTCGGGGTCCTTTGCCTCTTTCCACTTCAGTTCCCTCCTGGCGCTGAGCTGTCTCTTTTTCACTTTCCCGTGAGTAGGGAGAAGAGGCGCCTCCGGCGGTCGCCCAGCCGAAGATGGGTGGATAAAGGGGGGGGGGGTGGATGGGTGTAGCTCGGGGGCTCTCTGAGATTGGCTTTTTTCTGGCAGACGTTTCAGGACCCAACTAGGGAACATCATCAGTGCTAGAAGGGAGAGAAGTTTGTGGAGGGGAGGAGGAGGAGGAGGAGGAGGAGGAGGAGGAGAAGAAGAAGAAGAAGAAGAAGAAGAAGAAGAAGAAGAAGAAGAAGAAGAAGAAGAAGAAGATGATGATGATGATGATGATGATGATGATGATGATGGCTGGGGAATCCTGGGAGTTGATGTCCATCTTATGGGAATCCTGGCAGTTGAAGTCCTCCTTATGGGGATTCTGGGAGTTGAAAGTCCACCTTATGGGGATTCTGGGAGTTGAAGTCCTCCTTATGGTGATTCTGGGAGTTGAGGTCCTCCTTATGGGAATTCTGGGAATTGAAGTCCACCTTATGGGAATCCTGGGAGTTGAAGTCCACCTTGGGGATTTGGGAATCCTGGGAGTTTGAAGTCCACCTTATGGGAGTTGAAGGTCCACCTTATGGGGATTCTGGGTTGAAGTCCACCTTATGGGGATTCTGGGAGTTGAAGTCCACCTTATGGGAATCTGGGAGTGAGGTCCACCTTATGGGATTCGGGAGTTGAAGGTCTTCCTTATGGGAATCTGGGAATTGAAATCCACCTTATGGGAATCCTGGGAGTTGAAGTCCACCTTATGGGAATCCTGGGAGTTGAAGTCCACCTTATGGGATTGAAGGTCCACCTTATGGGGATTCTGGGAGTTGAAGTCCACCTTATGGGGATTTTGGGAGTTGAAGTCCACCTTATGGTGATTCTGGGAGTTGAGGTCCTCCTTATGGGAATTCTGGGAATTGAAGTCCACCTTATGGGAATCCTGGGAGTTGAAGTCCACCTTATGGGGATTCTGGGATTGAAGTCCACCTTATGGGGATTCTGGGAGTTGAAGTCCTCCTTATGGGGATTCTGGGAGTTGAAGTCCACCTTATGGGAATCCTGGGAGTTGAAGTCCACCTTATGGGGATTCTGGGAGTTGAAGTCCACCTTATGGGGATTCTGGGAGTTGAAGTCCTCCTTATGGTGATTCTGGGAGTTGAGGTCCATCTTATGGGGATTCTGGGAGTTGAGGTTCTCCTTATGGGAATTCTGGGAATTGAAGTCCACCTTATGGGGATTCTGGGAGTTGAAGTCCACCTTATGGGGATTTTGGGAGTTGAAGTCCACCTTATGGGGATTCTGGGAGTTGAAGTCCACCTTATGGGATTTAAGGTTCACCTTATGGGGATTCTGGGAGTTGAATTCCTCCTTATGGGAATCCTGGGAGTTGAAGTCTACCTTCTTCAGGTGGACTTCACATTAGCAGGTTAGTGAGCCTGTGCTAAAGAGGAGTTGCCGCTTTTGTGGGAGTCCCATGTGTGACAGACCCACAATGTCCTCTGCTGTCCTCAGGGGCACCTGGCTGGGCCTGAACGTCTCCTGGGCTTTCCCCATCGTTTGCGGCAACCTTCTCATCCTGACCATCGCCTACTTCTTCCTCACCAGTTTCACAGACACGGGGATCCTCCACAAAGGTAAGCGAGAGTTCCGATTATCCCACCTCTCTGGCCTGAAGGACATCCAAATAACCCTAGAATCGCAGAACCTTACAGGGGGCCTTCGAGGTCATCTAGGCCAACCCGCAGCTTTCGGTGCCAAAAGCTATTACATTATCTACTGTTAGCCCCCCCCAAAGTTTTACCCACTTTCCTCGAAGAGGTTAAAAGCAGGGTTGGGATTCTACCTGGTTGAACCGGTTCTATAGAACCGGTTGTTACAATTCTGCCCAGTTCGGAGAACCGGCAAATTGCGTCACTGGCTGGCCCCGCCCTTCCCCACCCACTCACTCCTTACCTGGCATGCACACCATCCAACTTGCTTGTGTTTCATAAGTTGCTATTTTTCCTTTTTTTACCCCCAACTATCAGCTGTTCTGCTGTGCCGGGAGTTTTAGATT
>CM042844.1:3268908-3440116 GCA_023653725.1 Bungarus multicinctus
TGATTGCTTATTTGCATCCTATGACTATCATTAGGTGTTGTACGTTATGATTCTTGACTCTTGATGAATTTATCTTTTCTTTTATGTACACTAAGAGTATTTACACCAAGACAAATTCCTTGTGTGTCCAATCATACTTGGCCAATAAAGAATTCTATTCTTTTCTATTCTATTCTATTCTATTCTATTCTATTCTATTCTATTCTATTCTATTCCATTCCATTCCATTCCATTCCATTCCATTCCATTCCATTCCATATTCTATAACTACTTTATTCTATTCCATTCCATTCTATTCCATTCTATATTCCGAAACACTTCCGGGTTTCGGAAAATGGCGGCCGCGCGCCTCCGTTGGAGCTCCCTCCGGCTGCGGCAGCTTCGGGTGCGGCCCCCCCTACCCCTCGGATCCCCCCGCCGGTGGCAGAGGCGGGGGAGGATCGGGGGAGCCCGGCGGGATCCTTCAGAAGCCGGCTGGGGGTGCGCTGGAGCCGCGGGACCGGCTGGGGGAGCGGCGCGGAGGGCGGCGCGGATGCGGCCCCGGCGGATGCGACGCCGAGTTGATCCTGGAGGCCTCGGAGGCCTCGGAGACCTTGCCCGGCTGCCGGTGAGGCCGGACGAGGCCCCCGGCGATGGTGATCGCGTCGGGGGCTGCGGGTGCTTCGGCGGCGTCGGCGGAGGTCGCGGCGATGGTCGCGACGACGATGGCGGCCTCGGCGGCGGTCGCGGTGGCTGCGGCGGCGGTGGCGGCCTCGGTGGCCGCGGCGGAGGTGGAGGCGGCCTCGGTGGTCGCGGCGGCGGCGGTGGTCGCGGCGGTGGCGGCCTCGGCGGCGGTCGCGGCGGCGGCGGCGGCCTGGATGGCGGTGGCGGCAGCGGCGGCCTCGATGGCGGTGGCGGCGGCCTCCGGAGTCATCATGGCAATACGGTCGCCGGTGGACCCAGCGGTCTCCGGGGTGGGGAGATCACCGCGGTGTGGCCCCGGCGGCCCCCTGGGGAGAGCGATGGCCCTGGATTTTCTGGGGCGGCGCGGACCTGGGGGAGCCGCCTGGGGGGCCCTGGACTGGCCTCTGAGGCATTGTTGAGGTCGCAGAGGCCCTGGAACAGCTACCGCGGAAACCCCGGAGTTCAGAGGGGTTATGAAGAGGTCTTGGTACCCCCAGCGAGGCACGACGGTGTGGCAGGCTCGGTGGCCTCGCTCGGGCCGTGGCGATTTCGGGGGGCCCCGACCAGTGCGGGAGTGGCCCCGCTGTGGCCCCGCTGCGGGCCTGGACTGGTTTCGGGGCCGCCCCTATGGCTGTGGGGACAATACGGAGACTGGGGGTTGAATGGTGTTGTGACCGTTCCCCTCCCCTCCTTGGGGCCCCCGCCTGTGGCAGGGGTGGTGGGCCCGGGGAGGGGGGGAGTGACCTTGCCTATGACTCCTTTTCCCCCGGGGGCCCCACCAGTGGCAGGGGTGGGGCGGCCGGGGGGGAGGGGGTTACCCCAGTCTGCCGGGACTTCTCCAACACAAAGACTTTGGACGCTACAAGACTGTCGGGGCGGGGTGGCCGGGGCCACGGATGTACTCCATGGCGGAGCTTTGGGCCTTGAGGGATGTCCCCCTCTCCCTTAAGTGGCCCTCTAAACTCTCAAAAACATTCCGCTATGAGGGATCCTGGGATCCGGAGCGATGGTGGGGCCGTGGAAGCCGGAGGAATGGGAGGAAGCGCGGGAAACCCGGGATTGGTAATTTTTTAATGGGATTTTTTAAGGGGTTAAAAGGATCCAGGGTGGGCAGGGGAGACAGCCCACATGGAGTTGGGGGCAGCCGGGCCGGCCCGCGCGCCTGGGGGGCCTCGGGGGTTTCCGTGTCGCGGTGGCAGACTGAGGGTGGGCTGCCGGGGGCAAATTTTATTAGCACGGTGACTGGGAGAGGCAGGTATGCTGGGGGTAGAGGGCCATATCCAGTAAGGGGATCGCGCTCCCGATGTTTGCAAGCGGTAGCGCGCTCCGACCCTCCATACCCATCCTGCAGCCCTGGTTGTCTGGATTCTCAGGCCCTGAATACCCGGCTGCTGTTGTGCAATGCCAGGTCCGTGGTTAATAAGGCTCCCCTGATACATGATTTGGCTCAGGAGGAGGCCGCGGACCTGGTAGGTGTTACCGAAACCTGGTTGGGCCCAGAGGGCAATGTCCCTCTGGTCGAGATGTGCCCACCAGGTTTCCTTGCATTTCACCAGCCTAGGGCTCAGAGAAGGGGTGGAGGGGTGGCGGTGCTTATAAAGGAGGCCCTTTATCCTAGGGAGGCCACTGTCCCTCAGACGGCTGGCTGTGAATCTCTATTTGTGAAGTGGGGGCAGGGGGTTCAGATGGGTCTTTTGATGGTGTACCTGGCTCCCTGCCACGTCTCATCGGCCCTGCCCGGACTCCTCGAGGTGATAGCCGGGCTGGCGGTTGAGACCCCCAGGCTTTTGGTCATGGGGGATTTCAACCTGCCATCATCCGGTGAAACCTCGGGGTTGGTTCGGGAGTTCTTGGCTTCCATGACGGCCATGGACCTGACCCAGTTAGTTTCTGCCCCCACTCACATTGGAGGACACATGCTGGACCTGATTTTTGTCTCTGGGCAGTGGTTGAATGACTGTATTTTCGGGGATCCAGTCATCACACCCTTGTCATGGACAGATCATTCCCTCCTCAGGTTGGACTTCCGTTCCGCCACCCCCCACCGCAGGGAGGCGGAGCCACTTAGATTGTTCCGCCCCAGGCGCCTGATGGACCCGGAACGGTTCCAGAGGGAGCTTGGGCCATTTCCTGAGTCTCTGGCTCACAGCTCGCCTGGAGACCTGGTGGCCACCTGGGATGGGTTGGCCACCGGGGCTCTAGATCGAGTTGTGCCCCTGCGACCTCTGACCCGGCACACATCCCGTTTGGCTCCGTGGTATACGGAGGAGCTGCGGGAGATGAAGTGCCGGAAAAGACGTCTAGAGGGCATTTGGAGGGTGAGCCGTTCTGAGTCTGACCGAACACAGGTGAGATCTCATATTAAGACTTACCTCGTGGCGATAGGGGCGGCGAAATCTTCGTATTTCTCCGCCCTTATTGCATCAGCAGAAAATCGGCCTGCCGCCCTGTTTAGAGTGACCCGCTCTCTTCTTGAACCGAGAGCGCGGGATGACCTCTTGCAGGGTAGAGCGGAGGAGTTTTCCCGATTTCTGCATGATAAAATCGCTCAGATTCGGGAGGGGCTCGACTCCAATTGGGTGGTCCCGGGGGAGGTGTCCGGGGCAGGTCTTGTGAGTGTTATCTGGGGGGAGTTCGATCCTGTGACCGCCGAGGGTGTGGACAGGTTGCTGGGGGGTCTGAATGCCACCACCTGTTTATTGGACCCGTGTCCTTCCTGGTTGGTTTCGGCCGCCAGGGAGACGACACGAGGCTGGCTCCAGGGGATTGTCAACACTTCCTTGAGAGAGGGGGTGCTCCCTACCGCCTTGAAGGCGGCGGTGGTGCGCCCCCTCCTCAAGAAGCCTTCCCTGGATCCAGCTGTTTTAAATAACTTCCGTCCAGTCTCCAACCTTCCCTTTTTGGCGAAGGTTGTTGAGAGTGTGGTGGCACGTCAGCTCCCCCGGTACCTGGAGGAAGCTACTTACCTCGATCCGTCCCAATCGGGCTTCAGGCCGGGACATAGCACTGAGACGGCATTGGTCGTGTTGGTCGATGATCTCTGGAGGGCTCGTGACAGAGGGTTCTCCTCTGTCCCGGTCCTATTAGACCTCTCGGCGGCTTTCGATACTATCGACCATAGTATCTTGTTGCGACGGTTGGAGGGGTTAGGGATGGGTGGAACCGTCCTTCGATGGTTCTCCTCCTTCCTCTCCGACCGTTCGCAATTTGTGTTGGCGGGGGGGGGAGAGATCCACCTCTAGGCCCCTGCTTTGTGGGGTGCCTCAGGGGTCGGTCCTCTCTCCCCTCTTGTTCAACATTTACATGAAGCCGCTGGGCGAGATCATCCGTGGTCTTGGAGTAAGGTGTCATCTATATGCAGATGACACCCAGTTATACATCTCTATTCCAGACCACCCCAACGATGCTGTGGGGGCTATGTCCAGGTGCTTGGAGGCCGTGCGGGATTGGATGGGCGGGAACAGGCTTCGGCTCAACCCATCCAAGACCGAGTGGCTGTGGTTCCCGGCGCCCCGATATAGCCAGCTGACACCTTCGCTGGCTATTGGGGGGGAAATTTTGCCCCCCACAGAGAGGGCTCGCAACCTGGGTGTCCTCCTGGATGTACGGCTGTCGCTTGAACATCACATCGCGGCCGTCTCCAGGGGGGCGTTTCATCAGATCCGTCGGATCTACCGGTTGCGGCCCTTCCTGGATCGGGACGCCTTGCGCACGGTCACTCAGGCCCTTGTCACCTCTCGCCTGGACTATTGTAATGCCCTCTACATGGGGCTCCCCGCGGGGAGCATCCGGAGACTCCAGCTGGTGCAAAATGCAGCCGCGCGGATGATTATGGGGGCGTCGCGTAGCGCCCATGTGACGCCACTTCTGCGCGAGCTGCATTGGTTGCCGGTGGCTCTCCGGGTTCGCTTTAAGGTTCTAGTTTTGACCTTTAGGGCGACCCATGGCATAGGACCAGGTTATCTTCAGGACCGCATTCTGCCGGTGATCTCCAACAGGCCAGTGCGTTCCCATAGAGAGGGTCTGCTCCGGGTGCCGTCGGCTGCTATGTGTCGTCTGGCGGCGCCGAGGGGTAGAGCCTTCTCTGTGGGTGCCCCCGCCCTCTGGAATACTCTGCCACCGGAGCTTCGTACTGACACGGACCTGAGGGCCTTCAGGCGCGCGTTGAAGACCTGGCTCTTTGAGCTGGCCGGCCTGGGCTGAGATAATGGTTTTAATTTTGGTCTCCATGGTATTTAAATTTTAAATTGGGGTTTTAAGGTGGGGGGGTGGGACCTGTTTAGTTTTATTTATCAGCCAAATTGGTTTAATACTTTTTTAATTTTTGTATATTTGTGGGTTTTTAGATAGGCTGTACACCGCCCTGAGTCCCCTGGGAGAAGGGCGGTATATAAATTTGATTAATAATAATAATAATAATAATAATATTCTATAACTACTCTATTCTATTCTATATTCCAATATCCTATTTGACTGTTTCCTAGTATGATTTGATTGCTTATTGTACCCTATGACTAGCATTAAATATTTCACCTGATGATTCTTGACGAATGTATTTTTTTATTTTATGTACACTGACAGCATTTGCACCAAGACAAATTCCTTGTGTCCAATCACATTTGGCCAATAAAGTATTATTCTATTCTATTCTATTCTATTCTATTCTATTCTATTCTATTCTATTCTATTCTGACAGTGAGAACAATTAATCCGTGGAACTACTTGCCACAAGAAGTTGTGGGTTGCTCCAACCCTGGAAGTTTTTAAGAAGAGATTGGAGGGCCATTTGTCTGAAATGGGATAGGGTTTCCTGCCTAAGTAGGGGGTTGGACTGGAAGACCTCCAAGGTCCCTTCCAACTCTGTTATTCTATTCTATTCTATTCTGTTCTGTTCTGTTCTGTTCTGTTCTGTTCTGTCCTGTCCTGTCCTGTCCTGTCCTGTCCTATTCTATTCTTCATCCAATATCTATTCTATTCTATTCTTCATTCCAATATTCTATTCTATTCTATTCTATTCTATTCTATTCTTCATTCCAATATTCTATTCTATTCTATTCTATTCTATTCTATTCTATTCTTCATCCAATATTTATTCTATTCTATTCTTCATTCCAATATTCTATTCTATTCTATTCTATTCTATTCTATTCTATTCTATTCTATTCTATTCTATTCTTCATCCAATATCTATTCTATTCTATTCTATTCTTCATTCCAATATTCTATTCTATTCTATTCTATTCTATCCTGTTCTACTCAGTCACGCTTCTTTTCACACCTTGTGGTCTCCTTTCCTTCCCTCCCAGGCATTGAAGAAGAACTTGAGAACCAGGCCTACACGCTGGGCAGCTGTCAGCAACACTGGTGCAACAACTGCCAGTTGTACTGCTTGCCGCACACTTTCCATTGTCGCTGGTGCAACATTTGTGTGGAGGTAAAGTACGGCTGGAAGAGACAAACACACAATTTCTCCGCCCCCCCCGCCGCCCCCCCCTGCATCAAGCTGTAAAACCAAACACCTGTGACGTTTCTTCCCAGAGTGGTTCTGATTGACTTAATGACCGTTCGTTTAGTGACTGTTCGAAGTTTACAACAGCACGAGGAAAAGTTACAATCGTGTTTCACACTTAACGACCGTTGCCGAATCCCGCATGGTCAGGTGATCAAAATTCAGAACGCTTGTCTCGCATTTATGATGGTCCCAGGGCGGGAAGTTGCACGATCCCCTTTTTGAGACTGCACGGCGAGCAAAGTAGATGGGGAAGCTGGATTCGTGATTCACTTAATGACTGATAGGGATTCACTTAACAACCGTGGCAAGAGAAAGTCAAAAAATGGGGCGAAACCCAAAGAGCTGTCTTGGTCGGTAATGGAAATTTGGGGCTGCTTTATGGTTGTAAATCGAGGATTTGCTGCACTTTGGCAAAAGCAGCCCCTAATAAAACAATTGGTTCACTTAAGGACTGCATTGCTCGCTTTACGACGCCAACATTTGCTTAAGCACCATTGCAAAAAATGGTGGGGAAATCAAGTCGGTCGTATGGCTGACCTGCTTTACAACTGCCACATTCTACAACCATGATGGGCATGCCCTATTACGGTTCTAACTCAAGGACTCCCTCGAATGCTTTTCCTGGTGGTCTCTTATCTGAAGCTGCTAGTAAGACCAACCATTTGCAGTGACCTTCTAAAAAGTAGTCAGCCAGCTGGCTTTTATGCTTAAGATGGAACTAAAACTCCCCATCTCCTAGTAATTGGCACAAAGTCAGCTATTCGACTTTTGTGCTTAAGGCAGGACTAGAACTCACCGACTCCAGGTGATTGGCCCAAAGTCACCCAGCCAGCTTTCATACTTAAGGCAGGATTAGAAGTCACAGTCTCCTGGTCATTGGTCCAAAGTCACCCAGCTGTCTTTCATGCCAAAGATGGGACTAGAACTCTCAGTCTCCTGGTGATTGGCCCAAAGTCACCCAGCCGGCTTTTATGCCTAATGCGGGACTAGAACTCACTGTCTCCTGGTGACTGGCCCAAAGTCATCTAGCTGGCTTTCATGCCAAAGATTGGACTAGAACTCTCAGTCTCCTGGTGATTGGCCCAAAGTCACCCAGCTGGCTTTTATGCCTAACGCGGGACAGAATCATGTTCCGACTGGCCCAAAGTATCTACTGACTCATGCAGGACTAGACTTTTGGTGATGGCCAAGTCACCACCGCTTTTAGTAACGCTTCACGTCTCTGGTGACTGGACCCAAGAGTCATCTAGCTGGCGTTCATGCCAAAGATGGGACTAGCAACTCTCAGTCCTCCGGGCGATGGGCCCAAAGTCACCCCAGTCGGCTCCATGCCCTAAACGCAGGACGAGAATTATACCATCTCCTGGTGAGTGCACCCAAAGTCACCTATCTGGCTTTCATGCCAAAGATGGGACTAGAACTCTCAGTCTCCTGGCGATTGGCCCAAAGTCACCCAGTCGGCTTCCATGCCCAAGGCGGGACTAGAACTCACCATCTCCTAGTGATTGGCCCAAAGTCACCCAGTTGGCTTCCATGCCTAAGGCAGGACTAGAACTCACCGATTCCTGGTGATGGGCCCAAAGTCACCCAGCTGTCTTTCATGCCTAAGGCGGGACTAGAACTCTCAGTCTCCTAGTGATTGGCCCAAAGTCACCCAGCTGCCTTTCATGCCAAAGATGGGATTAGAACTCACCGTCTCCTGGTGATTGGCCCCAAAAGTCACCCAGCGATGTTTGATGCCTACGGTAGGACTAGAACTCACTGACTCCTGGTGATTGGCCGAAAGTCACCCAGCTGTCTTTCATGCCAAAGATGGGACTAAAACTCCCCGTCTCCTGGTGATTGGCCCCGAAAGTCAGCTATTCGACTTTTGTGCTCAAGGCAGGACTAGAACTCACCGTCTCCCACTTTCTAGCCAATAAACCAAAGTGGCTCTTCGTACGTTGTGTGAATGCAGCTAGAGAGATACTTCCTTTCCCTCTAAGACCCCCCCATGTCCCTTTCTCACCCCCTCCCATCTCTTTCTGGGCGCCGGCGCAGGAATTCGACCATCACTGCTTGTGGGTGAACAACTGTATCGGCTGCCACAACTTCCGTTTCTTCCTCCTCTTCGTCTTCTTCCTGACCAGCTACGACCTGGCGGTGCTGCTCGCCTGCTTCACTTATCTGGCGCTCAACTTCCAGCAGCCCTTTGGCGTGGAGAAGATCTGCACGTATCCTTTGGCCTTGCACCCTTCCTCCTCCTCCCCCCTCCCCTTTTTTTTTAAGCCTCTCTTATCTCCACGTTGGCCAGGGGGACGAGGTCAAAACAGTCAAGATGGCGCCCAGCTCTTTAAAAAAAATTATATATATGACATGAGCAAAAACAAACCAGGCGGAAAAAACTCAAAAGATTCATTAGGAGCAACATTGACCGGCATTAAGCAGCCTCTGTGGTGCAGTGGTTAGAGTACAGTATTGCAAGCTACCTCTGCAGCCAGCTGCCTACAATTTGGGCAGTTCAAATCCCACCAGGCTCTAGGTTGACTCAGCCTTCTGTCCTTCCGAGGTGGGTAAAACGAGGACCCGGATTGTTGGGGGCAAGAGGCTGACTCTGTAAACCACTTAGAGAGGGCTGTAAACAGGGGTGGGATTCAACTGGTGTTACTACTGGTTCAATGTGACTACGTTCTGGCAAGTTTAAGGCTTGTGGATTTCAACTTCACTCTCAGCAAATAAATGCTCTGTCTTACATATAGGCAAAAAAAACCAGAAAATAAAATACAAGCTGAATAGTCAAGACCTTATTGATGATCCAAGCTCTGTAAAAGACCTTGGATTACTCATCTCTAATGATCTAAGTGCTAGAGCCCACTGTAACTACATAGCTAAAAAGGCATTAAGAGTTGTTAACCTAATCTTACATAGCTTTTTCTCTGGTAATATCACACTACTTACCAGAGCATACAAAACATTTGCTAGACCAATATTCGAATACAGCTCATCAATCTGGAACCCACATTACGTATCTGATATTAACACAGTTGAGAAAGTCCAGAAATATTTCACAAGAAGAGTTCTCCACTCCTCTACTCGTTGCAGAATACCTTATGCCACCAGACTTGAAATTCTAGACCTAGAAAACCTAGAACTACGCTGCCTCCGGTCCGATCTAAGTATAGGATATAAAATCATACATTGCAATGTCCTACCTGTCGATGAATATTTCAAGCTTCAACCATAACAACACAAGAGCACACAATAGATACAAACTCAAGGTTAACTGCACCAATCTTGATTGCAGGAAATACGACTTCAGCAACAGAGTGGTCAATGTCTGGAATCCTCTACCTGACTCTGTGGTTTCTTCCCCAAACCCCAAAAACTTTAGCCTTAGACTGTTTACTATTGACCTCACCCCTTTCCTAAGAGGTCTGTAGGGGGCCTGCATAAGCGCACCAGCGTGCCTATCGTCCCTGTCCTATTGTTTCTTTTTATTTTTCTTTTATGTACCCATTTCATGTATTCATAACTAGGTATATATTTACACCTATTATCTTGTAAGCGATTGACAAATCAAATAAATAAAAAATAAATAAATAAATTCCTGAACTACCATGACTGGAGGAGGAATTCTGGGAGTTGAAGTCCACCAGCCTTCAAGCTGTCAAGTTTGAAGTCCTCTAAATTCAACAATGGAACGAACACCTTTTCTCCAGGAGTTGTGGGTGTTGCTCCATCATGGGAGTTATTCAGGAAGAGATTGGGCCGCCATTTGTCTGGGATGGCATCGGGGTCTTGTGCCAGGGGGTTGGACTAGAAGACCTCCAGGGTCCCTTCCGATTCTGTGATTGGGGGGTTGGACTAGAAGACCTCCAGGATCCCTTCCAACTCTGGGAATTCGGTTAACAGGCCGAAGCACCTTCTCTTGCAGGTTGATGCAGCCTGAAGGCCATCTCTCCCCAATTGACATCTTGAAACTCCCTGCCAGGTCCGTGTCTCCCAAAATTTATGCTCAGGGACTGCCTCCCTGCCCTGCCCCCTCCCTGCTCCAGGCAGCCCACCCACCCACCTACCCTACCCCAGCTCTGCCCCCCCTGGCATCCTCTCTTCTCCCACACCAACCTTAACGGGGTCATCTGGGGCCCAGCGTGCTCCTCACCATTCCCGCGGCCGCCTCCCTGATGCCGCTGCTCATCCTGCTGTGCCACCAAATCCTCACCGTTGTAGCAGCTCGAGACTCCGGCACGTTCAAGGTAGAAGCTCTTGGGGGAAGGGGGGGCATAGGGCAGGGGGAGAGGGGAGGTCCAGAGCTCTGATGGGACGGCGGGGGTCAATGAAACGGATGTCTTGCTAAACGCCAACAGGCGGGGATCTCCTCCTGCACCACCGGCTAAGCATGAGGCACTCAAGGGAGGCTGGACTTTAATTTGTGGCTACGTAGGGATTCTCTCCACCTCGGTGCAGCTGTCTGTCTGTCTCTCTTTCGTCTGTCTCATCTATTTCTCTCTGTCTCTCTGGTTCTATATCTATTCTCTATCTCTATCCATCTATCGGTTTATCTATATCTCTGTCTCCCTGCCTGCCTCTCTCTGTCTCTCCTATCAGTATCTATGTCTGTCTGTCTCTGACTATCTATGTTTATATCTATCTATGCCTATATCTATGTCTCTCTCGTCTATCTATCTACCCACCTACCCACCTATCTATCTAACTATCTGTCTCTCTATCATGTCTTTATTTCTCTCTCATCTCTCTCTCTCATCTGTAATCTATCTATCCTACCTACCTACTTATCTAACTATCTCCATCTATCTATCTCTCACTCTATCTATGTCTCTATTTTTCTATCATCTCATCTCTCATCTATTTCTATCTATCTATCCTATCAATTATCTATGCCTCTATGTCTATACATCTATCTATCTATCTATCTATCTATCTATCTATCTATCTATCTTATTTATTTAAATTTATATACCGCCCCCCTCTCCCAAAGGGACTCGGGGCGGTGAACAGCCAAGATAAAATACACATATAAAATACATATACGATGTTTAAAAATTAAAAGAATTAAATACATTGGCCCTTTCAAAAGATTAAAAATAAGGGAATTAAAGAAAGTTAAAACTAGATTAAAAGATTTAAGAACCCCTAGGCCTGACGGGCTTGCTGAAATAAATGAGTTTTCAACGCACGGCGGAAGGTCATGAGATCAGGGATGGTCCTCATCTCCGGGGGTAATTCGTTCCAGGGAGGGTGCCCCCAATGAGAAGGCCCGCACCCTCGGGGTCACCAGCCCTTCAGCCGGTAGCACCCCGAGGAGGCCGACTCTATGGGAGCGTATCGGTCGGCGGGAGGTCGATAATGGCAAGAGGCGGTCTCGCAAATATCTATCTATCTATCTATCTATCTATCTATCTATCTATCTATCTATCTATCTATCTGTCTATCTACAATGTATATGTCTATCATCTCTCTCTCTTCTATCATCTATCTATCCATATGTATTTACCCATATCTATTTATCCATATCTCTTTCTCCCCCTCTCCCTCCCTCCCCACCCCCCGTCTATCATCTATCATCTATCTACCATTATCTATCTCTGTGTAGCTGCCATCTCGCAAGTTGTGACTCCAACTGTTCTCACACTGCCTGTCCTTCTAGTCTCAGCCAATGCTCAGTGCTGACTTGCGCTGCCTGAGGCTTTGACGCCTGCGTATTTCGGATTTCCGTGTGTTTTTTCCAGCCGGGATTGGCTCGCGGGGATTAATGCATCTTCCAAAATAAAGTAAAATCATGCTTGCCCCATTCTTTGCTTCCCCTCCCCCTCCCCCTATAGGATCCCTGTGCTAGCCATCCTTCAGCCTGGAAGAGCCATTTCTCTGGGCTCTGCAAGCTGCGCGACACCAAGTAAGTAAATGGAGTCGGGATGCCAAGTAAATAACAGGAGAGGAGGATTTAGGAGAGTAACGGTCCCAAACACTGAACTTTGAGTGATTCGTAACATGGGAAGGGTTAGGGTGGGGTAACTGTTGTAAGTGGAGGACTACCTGTAAGATTCACAGGGGTCTGATCACTGCCTCTGCACTTGGTTTGACGGGTAGTCCGAGAGCATTTGCACCGAAGACAAATTCCTTGTGTGTCCAATCACACGTACCCAGTAAAGAACTCTGTTCTATTCTATTCCAGTCCTCGATTTACAACAGTTTGTTTAGTGACTGTTCAAAGTTATTAGCAACACTGGGGAAAAAAAGGGGAAGTTATGACATTTTTTCACACTTCCGACCGTCGCAGCATCCCCATGGCCATGTGATGCAAACTGAGGTGCTTGGCAAGGGGCTCCTATATATGACGGTCACAGTGCCCGCTTGACAATGGCAGGGATTCCCTTAAGAACGGTGGCAAAGAAGTCGTAAAATGGAGCAAAATTCCGTTAACAACAGACCTTTTGGGCTCGGCTGTGGTCAAGCAAGAGCTGCCTGCCTTTCTTTGACGGTTAGATTGCTCTCCTACCTTAATTTCACACAACTCGAGGCAGCCTCCCCTTTTCCCTGCCCCAACAACCCTGCGAGGTGGGGTTGGGTTGAGCTGAGAGGAAGGGAGGGAGGGAGGGAAGGGCCCCAAGTCCCCCCAGCTGGCCAGGCCCAGAATTCCCCTTCTCCTGGTCTGCTCTCCTCTTATCCCTTTCGCTGCTCCAGCCACATGTCGCTTCCCGCAGGCCGCCAAGGAGTTTGGTCTGGCCGGTGGCTGCCAGGGCCGCCTCGAAGGGAGCCAAGCCCTTCTCCGCCCTCTGGATCACGGGCACCGCCACCTCCGCCCCTGGACCGCCCCTGGACCGCCTGCCGGATTGTCGCCGCGAGCCGAAGGTGCTGAAGGCGTGGGGACAATTGCTCGCAGCCGTGGGCAGGCTCCTGCGCCCCTGCATGGACACCTGGCCCGGGAAAGCCGCTAAGGAGGTGAGGGGGTTGTGTGTCCGGATACATGCTTACCTGGGTGTTGCATCCAAGTAGGGTAAGTCCCCAAGGGGATGATTGGGCTGTGTGTCTCTCTCTGTGTGCACGTATGTGTGTGTGTGTGTTTGTGTTGCACCTGGACAAGAAAAACACCCAAGGTGAGTAGACTGCAGATACCTCTGTGTGTCTGTGTGCGTTTGTGTTACACCTGAACAAGAAAAACAACCAAGAAGGTGAGTAGACTGCAGGTATCTGTGTGTGTGTGTTTGTGTTACACCTGGACAAGAAAAACAACCAAGGAGAGTAGACTGCAGGTATCTGTGTTTGTGTGTATGTGTGTGTATATACACATGGGTGTTGCACCCGGGCAAAAATAGCCTCCAAGGAGGTAAGTGAGCTATATGTGTGTAGGTGTGTGTGTTTTTGAGTGTGTGTGTAGGTGTGTATTGTGTGTATAAGTGTGTATTGTGTGTGTAGGTGTGTGGGCTTGTGTGTAGGTGTGTGTTTGTGTGTATAGGTGTGTGTTTGTATGTGTAGGTGTGTATTTGTGTGTGTAGGTGCGTATTTGTGTGTAGGTTTGTATTTATGTAGATGTGTGTTTGTGTGTAGTGTGTGTGTCTAGGTGTGTTTCTGTGTGTGTAGGTGTGTGTATTGGTGTGTAGGTGTGTATTTGTGTGTTTGTGTATTAGTGTGTAGGTGTGCAAGTGTGTATTTGTGTGTGTAGATGTGTAGGTGTATATTTGTGTGTATATAGTGTGTGTTTTTGTGTGTAGGTGTGTGTGTGTGTGTGTGTAGGTTTGTTTTTGTGTTGTAGGTGCGTATTTGTGTGTAGGTTTGTATTTGTATGTGTAGATGTGTGTTTGTGTGTAGTATGTGTGTATAGGTGTGTTTCTGTGTGTGTAGGTGTGTGTGTGTTGGTGTGTAGGTGTGTATTTGTGTGTTTGTGTATGTTTGTGTGTGTAGGTGTATATCTGTGTGTGTAGGTGCGTATTTGTGTGTATATGTATGTTTTTCTGTGTAGGTGTGTATTTGTGTGTGTAGGTGTTGTAGATGCGTATTTGTGTGTAGGTTTGTATTTGTATGTGTATAGTGAGTGTATGTATAGGTGTGTTTCTGTGTAAGCTTTAGCTTTTCACACATCCTCCCAATATAAGCCCTACCCCAAAATAAGCCCTAATTAAGATCCCACCCACTCCAGAATGGACGGGTAAAAATTAAACTAGGATGGGGATCGGGAGTAGGTGGAGCTGCCCTACTACTTACTTTCAGACAGGTGTAGCCAGGCCTCGCACCTTGCAACACCTGCCTGGGAGGCCCATTTCTTCTGCAGCTGGCAAGGCTTTCCTGAAGGCCTCTGGAGCTGAAAACAAAGCTTTGGATCGATCCTATCGGCTGCATTCCAAGAAGCCTTTCCGGCTGCAGAAGAAAAAATTCCCGAAGGCGTCTGTGACTGTGTGATATGTAAAAATTATACCTGTGAAAATCGAAAGCGATGATAACACCATCTTTAACCTCTGTGTTAACCTAAGGTAATTTACTGGGAAATTATCTATTTTGTTTTGCATCGAGGTTACATATTCGCTACGTTACGCTGACCAGTGTCGTGTTAATGAGGGAGGTTACTGGAAATGGGAACGGGGAAACAGGACAAGGAAACAGATGTTACGCTACAATAATAGGAGTGTCGCGTAGGGAGATACGTAGCTTGGATAGATTGTGAACCCAGGAAAGGCGCAGAGACTGTATATATGAACCGGTATATAAACCCCGGTCCTCCTGGGGGAAAATGTTTTCTGCCCACGGGCACAATTCCCTTTTGCAAAAGCTTCATAATAAAGCTCTTATATATTGTTCACGGGTCTCCGGTATTCGATTGTCTGAATACCTGAATGGATTTGATATTTTTATCACAGACTACAAAAATGGAGGCCGGGAGGCGACGCACGCAAGTGAAGTTAGTCGGTGGATGATATCACCTCATAAATAAGGCCTAGTGCCTTTTTTGGTGGAGGTGTGTGTGTGTGAGAGAGAGAGAGAGAGACAGAGAGAGAGAGGGTCTTATTCTCGGGGAAACACGGTAAGGTTTCAATCAAATATTGCTGGTACATTTCTGGAGAAGAAAAGAAGATACAGATAGACTTCTCCTGAAACTGGAGGTTTTGGGATTGGATCTGAAGGGATCTGGGGGACATTTCTGAGGTAATTTCCCCCCCCCTTTTTTTTTTCCCCTAACAGGTGAGCCAGAAAGAAAACCTGCGGCAGCTGAACACCAACGACAGAAGTGTGGTGATCAAAAGTGAGTTCCAGGGGATCCAATGTTGGAAAGGATGCTTAGAGGTCTTCTAGTCCAGCCCCTGCCCAAAGGCAGGAGAGCCTAGACAGGCAGTCCTCGACTTAAAACAACCGTTCATTTAGCGACCGTCCAAAAGTTACAGCTGCCCTGGGAAAAGTGACTGTCGGCCGTTTTTCACACTTAACGGCCATCACAGCACCCTTTACGATCGCGTGATCAAAAGTCGGATGCTTGGCAGCAACTAACTCATATTAATGACGGCAGCAGCGCCTGGGGCTCCTCTTTTATGACCTACCCAATCCAGCCAAGTCAATGGGGAAGCCAGATTCTCTTAACAACCATATTGCTCACTTAACGACTGCGGTGAATCACTTAATAATGGTGGCGGGAACGAGGGGTAAAACAGTCCAAAACTCACATCGCAAGTCGTACAGCAACAGAAATTGAGGGCTAAATGCTGGTCGTAAGTTGAGGATTACCTATACTCATTTGTAAGGCTAAAGACCCTCTTTCCCCCTCAAAAAAACACTTCCAAAGGGGTCTTTCCCATTTATTTGGGGGTTCCCCCATAACCTCTCTGTCCCCAGCAATGGGAATGGGGGAAGAGACTCCCCCAGAAGGATTTGGGGCCCCTTAATGCTCTTAAATGGGACTCAGTGGCAAAGATGCTGAGCTTGTCGATCCGAACCGTCAGGCAGTTCAGCGGTTCGAATCCCCAGCGCCGCATCACGGAGTGAGCTCCTGTTCCATGTCCCAGCTTCTGCCAACCTAGCAGTTGGAAAGCATGTACAAGAAATGCAAGTAGAAAAATAGGAACCATCTTTGGAGGGAAGGGAACAGCATTCCATGCGCCTTCGAAAGCGTTTAGTCCTGCCGGCCACATGGCCACGGAGACATCTTTGGACAGCGCTGGCTCTTCTTCGGCTTCGTGACGGAGATGAGCAGTGCCGGAAACGACTAGCAGGGGTGTGCAAGGAGGGGAACCTTCACTCTTTACCTTCCTTTAGGGCCTACACCAAAAGTGTCCATCTTTGGCCATTTTAAGACTGGTGGACTTCAACTCCCAGAATTCCTCAGCCAGCCGTACCTGCTTGTTTTCTCTCTCTCTTAATCTCCTAAAGAGGAGAGAGATTGCAGAGGAAGGGATCACAAGAGAGCAAGCTAGGCTGGCTGGGAAGAATCCTGAGAGTCGAAACCCGCACGTCTTAAAAGTTGCATCCTTACTCTACACCAATATGGTGGTTTCGGCGCCTCCTTCCTCCTACGTCAGCAGGAGAATCAAATTCCAAATTAAGCCCAAAAGTCCTTCTTGCTCAGAACGACTTAGAAACTCGAGATCTTTCCCTTTTTTTTCTTAATTTTTCACCTTTGTCTGGAACGGAGAAGGAAGAAACGGAGACAGAGGAGCGAAGAAAATGGCCCTTGATGCCCTCCGACAAGCGTCATATTGGGTCACGGGAACCGGAGTGGATCACTGAGAGATCACATTTAATTGCTCTTAAAGGGGGGGGGGAAGGAGGGACCCCCATTTTGAACCGATCCTTCGCGCAACGAACGGTAAACCCTGTTTTCTCTCTTCCCTGCCAGTCCCAGATATCCTGGAATCCGGAGATAACTTGGATGCGGTGCAGGAGCCTCACTGGAAGGGCCAGATTCACAGCAGCAGGCGAGCCCCCTCCTCTCCCACTGCCCTGCTACTCTCCGTCTCCGACATCTGAGGAAGACCCTCCCTCAGCGCCCGCCGGCCAGGTTTCCTCCCCTCTCCCTCGGTGGTTTTGTATTGGGAAGATAAATCAAAGAGATCCTGTTTCCTGCACCTCGTCTGCTCTCTGTTCTTTGGGACTGTGTGGTATGTGTGTGTGTGTGTGTGTATGTGTGTGATGACCTGGGGCGTGGCACAAAGGCAACACAGTCCCCTAAGTAAGAAGAGTCCCTTTAATACCTCCAACTTTGCCTGCAATATCCAAGTTACCTTTGGCTGGAGGAAAAAAAAAAAAACTCTCCCAAGAACAGCGTTTAAGTGGAGGAAATTCAATCCAAAAACAAAGTAACTAAAAATTCAAACAAAGCAAGGTGTAGTAATTAACTGGACGGAGCAGGAGAAGGAATTGCAGACTTGAGAGCCCAGCGAAACACACACAGTTGGGGAGATGCCAGGAACACAGATCAGCCTCGACAATAACTCACGATTTGCTTCCAACAACTTTGCTGTGATCAGCTTCCCTTCTTCAAAAATGTATTCTCAGCTGCAGCTAATGAAGGGAATCAGGGCCCTTTCCTCCCCCGTAAGCCAGCAACTCACGTTGTTCCCTTCTCCGTTCCTCCTTGGGTGCCCTAGGATGAAAAGGGGGTGAGTCTGGGTCTTCTTCTGAACCCCCTCTCCCTTGTTCTACCTCTCCCCTGCTCTGCCCAGCTGGCCTTTGCCCTTCCCCAGGTTCCTCCATAGCCAATGGAGCCCCACTCCCGCCCCCTGTCAGCTGCTCGGCCTCCCCCTCGGAATCAGATTCCCACAGGGGCGTGTATGCATGTGCATATGTGCACATGAGTCGTTTAAATAGCAATAGCCCTTAGAAATCTATATATACCATGTCAGAATTCTGGAAGTTACCCCACATTTAAATCGTGAGTCTCGAGCCAAACTTCCAAAACTTCAAAAGGATTTATTGGGAGTTAACATGTCTGGCACTGCCTGGGTGCAGCCGTCTTTGAGGCACATCATTCATTGTCACTCTTGACCCCGGTTTTCCCTCCACCCCCTGGGTGTATCCTAATTCATATTCTCCAATGGGACACCTCCATAGCCCAGAGTCATCAATGATGCTCTCCAGTTAGATATTTGCCCGCCAGAAACTTCAGTCACCTAGTTACTATCTTGGAAAAACTATGTATGGAATGCACTTTCGGTTTGCAAGCTGCCGCACTGCTCTTTCCAAACCCCTTTCCCCCCCTCCCTTTCTGTTGGCAACTCTAAAAAGACCATAAAAATATTTTATGAGTTGACATACCGCTTCACAGTGCTTCGCAGCCCCCTCTCTAAGCGGTTTTACACAGTCAGCCTCTTGCCCCCAACAATCTGGGTCCTCATTTTACCGCCCGTGGAAGGACAGAAAGCTGAGTCAACCTGGAGCCTGATGAGATTCGAACTGCCAAATTGCAGACAGCGGGCAGTCAGCAAGAAGTAGCTTGCACTCTGACCACTGCGCCACCGAGGCTTAATTAAATTCCTTAAAGAAAGGATTGGCATCTTTTTAAATCAGTGTTTTTCAACCTTGGTGGTTTGAAGATGTGTGGACTTCAACTCCCAGAATTCCTCAGCCAGCAGAGCCGATCAAATGAGATTTGGTTTTTTGGGAGATAAGCCAAAATTCTCTCTTTTTTTTTTAAATAGTAAAGATTTTACTGTCATTCTTAGCTGGGCCAGCAGAGGGCAGGATCTGATCACGGGTGTTTTCCTTCTTTCTTACCTCTCTGGCTCTCAACTCTTCGGTCTTGTTGATACTCCAAGCCAAGCAACAGATTAACAGAGTTGGAAGGGACCTCGGAAGTCATCTAGTCCAACCCCCCCCATCCAAGAAAGAGATCCTACACCATTTCTGATGGAGGGCAGTCCAGTCTCTTCTTGAAAGCCTCCAGGGATGGAGCTCCCACAACTTCCGACGACAACTTTTGTTCCACTGAATATAGATTAACAGAGTTGGAAGGGAGCTTGTAGGTCATCTAGTCCAACCCCCAGCCCAAGCGGGAGACCCTACACCATTTCTGACAGAGGGCAGTCCAGTCTCTTCTTGAAAGCCTCCAGGGATGAAGTTCCCACAACTTCTGAAAGCAACATCTGTTTCATGGTTTGATTGTTCTCCCTGTCAGGAAATTTCTCCTTATTTCCAGGTTGAATCTCTCCTTGTTCAGTTTCCATCCATTCTTCCTTGTCTGGCCTTCGGGTGCTTTAGAAAATAGCTTGACCCCCCTTTCCTCTTCTCTGTGGCAGCCCCTCAAATATTGGAAGGCTGCTCTCCTATCTCCCCTGGTCCTTCTCTTCCCTAGACTAGCCAGTTGGATCCTGACAGAATAACAGAGTTGGAAGGGACCTTGTAGATCATCTAATCCAACCCCGTCCCCTGTTCAGGCAGGAGCCCCTATACCATTTCAGACAAATGATTGTCCAATCTCTTCTTAATCTTTACTATTTCAATAAAACTGTGTCCCCAAATATGCAGCTCTTCTCTTGATTACATGCAAAGGAACTAATCCTATATTTTTTAGGAAAAAAAAACCAAGTTTATTCCTGCAGAGAAAAGCAACAGAGATGATTTGGGGGCTGCAGGCTAAAATGTACGGAGAACAGTTGCAGCAATTGGATATACCCAGTCTAAGGAGAAGGACCAGGGGAGACAGGAAAGCAGCCTTCCAATATTTGAGGGGTTGCCACAGAGAGGAAAAGGGGGGGGGTCAAGCTATTCTCCAAAGCACCAGAACGCAGGAGAAGAAGCAAAGGATAGAAACTAAGCAAGGAGAGAAGCAACCTGGAATTAAGGAGAAATTTGTTACCTAGTTGGGTCATGAAACATCTGCAAGAAAACAACCAAGCTCAGAGAGCACCCAGGATCCCACAATTGTTGTCATTGTTGTCCTCCTCTTCCTCCTCCTCTGCCTCCTTTCCACAAACCTTCCTTCAGGGGTGGGATTCTACCAGTTTGTACCTATTTGCTAGAGCCGGTTGTTAACCTTCTAAGCAGTTCGGAGAGCTGGTTGTTAGAAGAAATTCCTGGCCTAATCCTGTAAGGAAGGCAGGAAGGAAGCATTCTGGGGTTGCTTACAGAAACTGCCTCTCCATTAACCCTGATTACGTTCTTGGCAGGACTAGACTTCCTGTCTCTGGAGGTTTTTTTCCTCTCCTTTTCTGGTACTTTGCTTGTGTGGAGGGACCATTCAAAGTTACAAGGGCACTGAAAAAAGTGACTTATGACCATTTTTCACACTTACGACTGTTGAAGCATTCCCCACAATCATTAGAGGCCAGGTGAGGAGATGCGTGCCTCGATGTGAGGGATGTTGAGTTGGCCACGCCCAGCCAGTCACATGACCACCAAGCCATGCCCACCACCTAAGTCACGCCCACCGAACCGGTTGTTAAAAATTTGAATCCCACCTCTGCCTTTCTTCCTTCTGATGATGTTACCTAGTTGGATAATGAAACGTCTGCAAGAAAACCACCAAGTTCAGAGAGTACCAAGGACCCCATAGTCCTTTTCCTCTCATCCTCCCCCTCCCCCCTCCTTCTCTGTCATTCCACAACCCACCTCCCTTCTGGCACTGATGATGTTCCCTAGTTGGGTAATGAAACGCCTGCAAGAAAACCACCAAGTTCAGAGAGCGTCAAGAACCCCACAGTCCTCCTCCTCCTCCTCTTCCTCCTTCTCCTCCTCTCTTCCAGCACTGATGATATTACCTAGTTGGGTCATGAAACATCTGTAAGAAAACCACCAAGCTCAGAGAGCACCAGGGACCCCACAGCCCTCCTCTTCCTTTTTCTTCCTCTTCTTCTTCTTCCTCTTTCTTCCTCTTCTTCCTCCTCCTTCCTCCTCCTCCTCACAAACCCCCCTCTCTTCCAGCACTGATGATGTTCCCTAGTTGGGTCATGAAACGTCTGTAAGAAAACCAGCAAGCTCAGAGACCACCAAGGACCCCACAAAACTCCTCCTCCTCCATTCCACAACCCCTCTCCCTTCTGGCACTGATGACGTTACCTAATTGGGTCATGAAACGTCTGCAAGAAAGCCTCCAAGTTCAGGGGGCACCACTCATTTCAACCCTGAGCTACGAATATTCATCGGTAGTAAAATAAATAATTGCCTCCCACCCGCCAATTTCTGAATCTCTGATTCAGTTGGGTCTACGGGATCCTCCGAGTGGATCTAAAATAAGAGGCTGTGATTATTATTATTTATTTATTGACTTAACCAAATCGACGGTGGGAACTGCAGAAAAGCAGGCGCCAGCTGCTCCCTTTCAAAGACCTTTGGCCACAGGACAAGTCACTTTAGAAGCAAAGAGACTCTGCGTCCCTGGAGATCTCGAAGGGGCCTCTCTTCTTGCAAAATCTGCATAAAAGGCAGGGGTCTTGGGATCCCCTGGCCTGTTCCCACGGCATCCGTGATCTCTCAGGATACTCCACTCTGGTTCCCCTGACGCAAGATGACGTTGGTCGTATGGCATCAAAAGCCAATTTTTTCGCTCTTCCATCTCCGTCTCTTCCTTCTCCGTTCCAGACAAAGATGAAAAATTAAGAAAAAAAAAAGGGAAAGGCTTCGAGTTTCTAAGTCGTTGTGGACAAGAAGGACTTTTGGGCTTAATTTGGAATTTGATTCTCCTGCTGACGTAGGAGGAAGGAGGTGCCGAAATCGCCATATTTGGAGTAGAGTAAGGATGCAACGTTTAAGACTTGCGGGTTTCGACTCTCAGGATTCTCCCCAGCCAGCGTAGCTTACTCTCTTGTGATCCCTTCCTCTGCAATCTCTCTCTCTCCACTTTAGGGGAGTAAGAGGAAAAGGAACAGGAATTGGCTGGCTGAGGAATTCTGGGAGTTGAAGTCCACAAGTCTTAAAGTTACCGAAGATGGACACTTTCACTGTAAACCCTAAAATAGCCCCCATCAAACTCCTAAAAACCAAACCGAAAAACTTCCAGTGTTGGAGCAAACACAACTTCTGGAGGCAAGTCGTTCCACTGGTTAATTGTTCTGTCAGGAAAATCCTATCTTAGTTCTAGATTGCTTCCCTCCTTGGTTCGTTTCCATCGGTTGCCCGCCAATTTGCTGAAAAAGAAAGAGGGTGAAAGATTTAACTAGACACAGTCCTGGACTTATGACCATTCCAGTGGTGGGATTCAAATTGTTTTACCGCCGGTTCAGTGGGCATTGTCAGGATTCTGGCAGTTACCCCTATTTATATCATGAGTCTCGAGCCAAACGTCCAAAACTTAAAAAGGATTTATTGGGAGTTAACAAGACAGCATGACCTAGATGCAGCCAACTCTGAGAAACTTAATTCACTGTCACCCTTGACTTTAGTTTCCCCCCATCCCTCTGGGTGTATCCTAATTCATATCCTCCAACGGGACACCTCCATAGCCCAGAGTCATCAATCAGGCTCTCCACTTAGAATTTTGTGCGCGGCGGAAACTTCAGTCACTTAGTGACTATCTTTGAAAAACTATTGATGGAATGCACTTTCGGTTTGCAAGCTGCCGCACTGCTCCCCCCTCCTGTTGACAACTCTACAAAGACCATAGGAATATTGTATGAGTTGACAGGCATAGCTTGGTGGGCGTGCTTTGACTAACGCATGCGCACAGCTTTCCAAACACCAGCTGAGGCTCAGCTGCGCCAATTTTGATGAGAGGATAAAGAAGAGAAAAGTACAAGGGCAGGTAAGATCCTGTGCTTTTCTCTTCTTCCTCCTCTCAGCTGATCGTCAAGGCGTTTTTTTGACTACCAGTTTG
The DNA here is from genome assembly GCA_023653725.1 of Bungarus multicinctus. NCBI lineage: Eukaryota > Metazoa > Chordata > Lepidosauria > Squamata > Elapidae > Bungarus > Bungarus multicinctus. Next base: position 3,291,810 of record CM042844.1, read on the forward strand.
GCCGAATTGCTCCAAACCGGTAGCATATACCACCACTGGACCATTCATTTAAGATAGCTAGAATACTTGATTGGCCAAGTGTGATTGGACACACAAGGAATTTGTCTTGGTGTAAATGCTCTCAGGGTACATAAAGGAAAAGATACATTTGTCAAGAGTCAAGAATCATCAGGTGCAACACTTAATGATACTCATAGGGTACAATAAGCAATCAAATCATACTAGGAAACAGTCAAATAGTGTATTGGAATATAGAATAGAATATAGAATAGAATAGAAATTGAATTCTTTATTGTCCACGTGTGATTGGACACACAAGGAATTTGTCTTGGTGCAAATGCTCTCAGTGTCCATAAAAGAAAAGAGACATTCCTCAAGAGTCAAGAATCATCAGGTACAACACTTAATAATAGTCAGAGGGTACAATAAGCAATCAATTCAGAAGAGAACAGAACAGAACAGAATATAGAACAGAATATAGAACAGAATATAGAACAGAATATAGAACACAACAGAATATAAAATAGAATGAAATAGAAATAGAATGTAGGAATAGGAATAGAATAGAATAAACAATAGAATAGAATAGAATGTAGGAATAAGAATAGAACAGAACAGAATTCTTTCTTGGCCACGTGTGATTGGACACACAAGGAATTTGTCTTGGTGCAAATGCTCTCAGTGTACATAAAAAAAAGATACATTTATCAAGAGTCAGGAATCATAAGGTACAAACACTTAATGATAGTCATAGGGTACAATAAGCAATCAAATCATACTAGGAAACAATCAATATAAATCATATACAAGCGACAAAGTTACAGTCCTACAGTCACAAATGGGAGGGGATAGGCAATAAGGAGTGATAAGAAGATTGATAGTAATAGTAGTGCAGACTTTGTAATAGTTGAACAGTGTTGAGGGAATTATTAGTTTAGCAGAGTGATGACTTTTGGGAAAAACCTGTCCTTGTGTCTAGTTGTTCTGGTGTGCAGTGTTCTATAGCGTCGTTTTGTGGGAAGGAGTTGAAACAGTTTATGTCCGGGATGTGAGGGGTCTGTAGATATTTTCACAGCCCTCTTTTTGACTCATGCAGGATGCAGGTCCTCGATGGAAGGTAGGTTGGTAGTAATTGTTTTTTTCTGTAGTCCTAATTACTCTCTGATGTCTGTGTCTGTCCTGTTGGGTTGCAGAACCAAACCAACCTTTTGGGACTTCAGGGACCACCAAACTCATAATTTCAAATCCCACGGACTAATAATATGAATTTTGACTGACGGTGGCTTGCTGACGTCGGAGGGAAAGTCGGTCCTATATTCCAGAACTGCAATAGTCACAGGACTGGCCCTTTGGTCATCCCAGAGTAGCTGCTCCTGCACCTGGGTGCATCAGCCTGCCATGGACTGGAGGAGCTGCTCTGGGGTGGCCGAAGAGCCAGTCTTGTGACTACTGCAGCTCTGGAATATGGGACCGATTTTCCCACCCACGTCAGCAAGCCACCCCGGGGCGGATTTCTCTCCCCCGCCATTGGTGTCATCTTCCAATTTCAATTTGTGTAGCTCTACTCAAGGTAAGGTTTGCACTTGGCTGTTAACGTAACTTACTATGTTACAGAGCCCCTGATTATGACATCGAACATGTAAACAAGCTAAATTCACTACTAACATGGGCAACATCCTGCCCACACACTTTTATCTTTCTTGGTGACTTCAATCTACCTCTTATTAACTGGACCCTAAATGAATGTACAACTGAACCCATACATGCAACCTTCTACAATGCTGTTACAAATCTGGGACTGGAACAACTAGTAACCAACAATACTAGACTTAACAACTGCTTCGATCTCATCTTCTGCAATAGTTCAAATTTAATTTACGGAATACAAACTAAAGAACCCTTTTCCAACAGTGACCACAACATGATTGACTTTTGTCTCAACATAGACCCACACAAAAATCATCACAATGACATAATCCCCAATTATAACTTCAAAAAAGGCAACTATGATCTTATAGACAACGATCTCTCATCCCTTGATTGGCAATCTCTATTCACTGGATGCAATACTGTAGAAGACCGTTACAACATATTTTTACTTGAAGTCAAAAGAGTCCTCAAACTATATGTACCAATAACAACTCCTCCCCCACCCAAAAAAAAAAAAACAGATTACCCATAATAATAAGGAAACTTCAATCCAAAAAGAAATCATTTTGGCGGAAAAACAAATCTGGTCACGTTGCCAACTTCAAAAGCCGATACAAAAAGTTATGCCACCAGATAAAGATTGAATGCACCAATTATCACATTAAACAAGAGGAAAACCTTCTACGCACCAATTCCACCCGCGCTTTTTATAATTTTGTAAACAGCAAACTAAAAGACTCAAGGTCCATCCCACCCCTGATAGGACCTAATGGTAAAGACTGCAATGATGACACCATTAAAGCCAACCTCTTTAACATATTCTTTGGCTCAGTATTTGTAAACAGCAATGGATCATGCCCAGTATTTCCTAGTTGAACCACAGACAATTACAATGATCTAATTCATATCGATTTTACAGAAGACAATGTTGAAAAAGCACTACGCAATCTAAAACCATCTCTATCTATTGGACCGGACAGAATATGTGCCTACTTCTTAAAAAAGCTATCCACTGCCATAGCCAAACCTCTAAGCATAATCTTTGAAAAATCTTTCAGGACCAAGCTCCTTGCCAAAACTATGGTCACAAGCCATGGTCATCCACATCTTCAAAAAGGGAGACCCCAGCCTAGTTGGAAATTACAGACCAATCTCTTTATGCTGCGTCACCTGTAAAGTCATGGAATCAATTATTAACCAATCCATCATCCTTCACTTAGAAACAAACAACCTACTCTCTAATAAACAATTTGGTTTTAGGAAAAAACTATCATGTAATCTGCAACTCAATCAGGGCAAAGTAATAGACGCAATCTACATAGACTTCTGTAAAGCCTTTGATTCAGTGGTACATGACAAACTACTCCTAAAATTAAAATCTTATGGTATCTCTGGACAACTGCATAACTGGATAGAAGCATTCCTGTCAAGAAGACAACAAATGGTCAAAATTGGGAGTGTCCTATCAAATTCTGTACCTGTCAATGGTTGTGTCCCCCAAGGCAGTGTTCTAGGATCAACCCTCTTCATACTCATACTTCATACATTACATTTATGTAATGACCTCTGTGATCCTATCAAGAGCAACTGCGTTCTCTTCGCTGATGATGTAAAGCTGTTCAATACCACAGACAATACTGCTACCCTTCAAAAAGATCTTGACTGTGTATCAGAATGGTCAAACAAGTGGCAACTTCAAATCTCAACAAATAAATGATCTGTCTTACATATTGGCAAAAAAAAATCAGAAAAGAAAATACAAGCTGAATAGTCAAGACCTTGTTGATGATCCAAACCCTGTCAAGGATCTTGGAATACTCATTTCAAATGTTCTAAGTGCTAGAGCCTACTGTAACTATATAGCCAAAAAGGCATTAAGAGTTGTTAATCTAATCCTACATAGCTTCTTCTCTGGTAATATCACATTACTAACTAGAGCATATAAAACATTTGCTAGACCAATACTCGAATACAGCTCATCAGTCTGGAACCCACATTACGTATCTGACAGTTGAGAAAGTCCAGAAATATTTCACAAGAAGAGTTCTCCACTCCTCTACTCGTTGCAGAATACCTTATGCCATCAGACTTGAAATTCTAGACCGAGAAAACCTAGAACTACGCCGCCTTCGGTCCGATCTAAGTATAGTATATAAAATCATACATTGCAATGTCCTACCTGTCAATGAATACTTCAGCTTCAGCCCTAACAACACAAGAGCACACAATAGATACAAACTCAAGGTTAACCGCACCAAACTTGATTGCAGGAAATACGACCTCAGCCACAGAGTGGTCAATGTCTGGAATCCTCTACCTGACTCTGTGGTTTCTTCCCCAAACCCCAAAAACTTTAACCTTAGACTGTCTACTATGGACCTCACCCCTTTCCTAAGAGGTCTGTAGGGGGTGTGCATAAGCGCACCAACGTGCCTATCGTCCCTGTCCTATTGTTTCTTTTTATTTTTCTTATATGTATCCATGTATTCATAACTATGTTTTTACTTATACGTATTATCTTGTAAGCAATTGACAAAAATACTGTAAATAAATAAATAAATAAATAAATAAATAAATAAATAAAAAAGGATGAGGACCAGCAGGTGGGCGAGCCACATGGGCGGTGCATCCTTGTGTTCCCGCGCAACCTGGATTAATTGCTTTGGGGGAACGACATTTCTCTGCAGACCACCAAAATTTTCTCACGGACCTACCAAGTGACGACCCCTGGTTTGGTGACCATCCGGAGTTATATCTCTGAATAAAACTTGGTCGTGTGAAGCCAGGGAGCCCATAGCAATATCCTAAGATGATTTGTTGGCTTTTTAAAAAAAAAAAAAAAACTTAATTGCAACTTTCCATCAACGTGTCCTTGCACTGGAGAGTCAACCTGAAGTTGATCTGAACTTCGTGCCTTTGGCTTTCCAGCCTGCCGAAGGAGGCCCAATCCTTCTCCACCCAGGAGAACACTTCCATCCATCTCTCTGTCTCAAGACTTTGCACGGCCGATGGGTAAGGCCAGGAACAACAAGCTTTCCCGGGATCATAATATTTGCCGTGGCCAGAGGGACAAAGGTTTCCTTGTGCTTTCCAATAAAGCTCCTTTGGTTTGAGCCTCGGACTCCATGCAGGAGAATTCCAGATGTTTCCAGTTTAGGAAAATAAAAGGCCGCCCTCTAGAGAAATATTTCCGTTTACTTAGGAGCTGCAACTCGATAACACGGGACTCAAACGTTGGGGCTGCTCCCATGCCTTCTCCTTCCAGGCCCGGCTCCGTTCTAGACACGAACCATTGGAGGGCGTAGCAAAGGTCCTAACTCTATATTGCACCCTGGTGGCCGTTGGGAGATTTGCATGTGCATCCTCTACAGAAGAGTCAACCAAGGGGGTCAAAACTCGATTTCATTGAGGGCCGCTTCAGGGTTGTGTTTGACCCCAGAGGGCCAAGGGATGGGCGTGGCCATGGCCGGGGGGGGGGGGAGTAACAGGGGACTCGTGTTGGGGGCACCTGTGGTGGCCAAGTGCTAAGGTAGGACTTCCTTGAGACCCTCCCTCACTCTCATTATAATCTTCCTTCCTTCCTCTCCCCATCTCCTTCCTTCCTTTTTTCCTCCCTTCCTCCTTCCCTCCTCTCCCCATCTCCTTCCTTCCTTCCTTCCTTCCATCCTCTCCCCATCTCCTTCCTTCCCTTTTTCCTTCCTTTCTTTTTTCCTCCCTCCCTCCCTCCCTCCTTCCTTCCGCCCTCCCTCCCTTCCTTTCCCCATCTCCTTCCTTCCTTTTTTCCTTTTTTCCTTCCTTCCATCCTCTCCTCATCTCCTTCCTTCCTTTTTTCCTTCCTTTCTTTTTTCCTCCCTCCCTTCCTTTTCCCATTTCCTTCCTTCCTTTTTTCCTTCCTTCTTTCCCTCCTCTCCCCATCTCCTTCCTTCCTTCTTTCCCTCCTCTCCCCATCTCCTTCCTTCCTTTTTTCCTTCCTTCCTTCCTTCTTTCCTTCCTTCCTTCCTTCCTTCCTTCCTTCCTTCTTTCCCTCCTTTCTCTCCTTTCCCTGTCTCCTTCCTTCCTTTTTTCCTTCATTCCTTTTTTCCTCCCTCCCTTCCTTCCTTTCCCCATCTCCTTCCTTCCTTTTTTCCTTCCTTCCTTCCCTCCCTCCCTTCCTTCCCTTCCTTCCCTCCCTTCCTCCCTTCCCTCGACTTACAATGATTCATTTAGTGACCATTCCAAGTTACAATGGTACTGGAAAAAAGGGACTTATGACCGCTTTTCAGAGTTACAACCGTTGCAGCATCCCTACGGTTATGTGATCAAAATTCAGACGCTTGGCAACTGACTCGTATTTCTGACGGTTGCCACGTCCCCAGCTCACGTGATCCCCTTTTGCTGAAAAGCCACAGTGGGATCCCGACTCCCTTAAACAACCGAGTCCCAACTCCCAGGATTCACTTAATGACCGCAGCAAGGAAGGCGGATAAAAATGGAGTTTCACTTCACTCGTGTCTCACTTAACCAGGAAAAGTTGGGCTCCGTTGTTTGTCATTAAGTTGAGGGCTACCTGTTTTGAGTCCAGAGGAGCTCAACATCTGGATTTGAGGGTTCAAAAAATGCTGAAACTTCATTCTCTCTGCCGGATGTGGAGGCTGCAGGGCAGGCCTGAATTACTGCGGTTTTAAAATAAACTTCAATGAACTTTAATCTGAAGTTTAAATAAATAGGTTTAAAAGGTTTCCTTTTGAGACATTTTTCCCTTCCCTACTCAATAATGTGTGGACAGTCTCACAAATTCCTTTCTGATTCACCGGCTCCAATTCCTCACTTCTTCTCTTTTACTATTATTTTTTAAAATTATTTTTAACATACAATAAATCCATTCCACTTCAATCGTGTGCCGATTAGGTGCATATTATTTTCTTATGTTTAAACTTATGTTTATTTTTATTGTAAGCATTTGACTAAATAAATAAATAAATATTTCATGTGCTTCACAATTACTAATAATATTCTTAACAGTATAACCATATAATAATAATCACATTCCCATATATATAAGTCATATTTAGTATATCTATTACACTGGTTTCGCTTACTGCTTTATCATTATGTCTAATCCCTTTTAATTAATTTTATTTTCTAGCCATTGATAAAACAAGCCCCATACCATGCAATATTCAGATTCTTTTTAATCTGAAGTTTAAATAGGTTTAAAAGGTTTCCTTTTGAGACATTTTTCCCTTCCTCACTCAATAATGTGTGGACAGTCTCACAAATTCCTTTCTGATTCACCGGCTCCAGTTCCTCACTTCTTCTCTTTTACTATTATTTTTAAAAATTATTTTTAACATACAATAAATCCATTCCACTTCAATCGTGTGCCGATTAGGTACATATTATTTTCTTATATTTAAACTTATATTTATTTTTATTTATATTATATTGTAAGCATTTGGCAAAATAAATAAATATTTCATATGCTTCACCATTACTAATAATATTCTTAACAGTATAACCATATACCAATAATCAGATTCCCATATATATAAGTCATATTCAGTATATCTATTACACTAGTTTTTCTTACTACTTTATCATTACGTCTAATCCCTTTTAATTATTTATTTTCTAACCTTTTATAAAACAAGCCCCATACCATGCAATATTCAGATTCTTCTTTGTCTTTAATTTAGTGTCAGTCTATTCATTTCTGCACATTCAAATATTTTTTCAATTATTTTTCCCTCTATCAGTATCTTATTGCCTTTTCAATTTTGAGCAAATAATTTTTTAGCTGTTTTTAACAGAATAGAATAGAATAGAATAATGGAATAGAATAATAGAATAGAATAATGGAATGGAATGGAATGAGAGAATAGAATAGAGTAGAGTAGAGTAGAACAGAACAGAAAATAGAATAGAATAGAATAGAATAGAATAGAATAATATAGAATAATGGAATGGAGTAGAATAGAATGGAATGGAATGGAATAGAATAGAATAGAACAGAATAGAATAGATATTGGAATATAGAATAGATATTGGAATATAAAGTAGAGTAAAACAGAGTAGAATGGAATGGAATAGAATAGAATAGAATAGAATAGAATAGAATAGAATAGAATAGGAATAGAATAGAATAGAATAGAACAGAATAGATATTGGAATATAGAGTCGAGTAAAATAGAGTAGAATGGAATGGAATAGAATAGAATAGAATAGAATAGAATAGAATAGAATAGAATAGAATAGAATAGATATTGGAATATAGAGTAGAGTAAAATAGAGTAGAATGGAATGGAATAGAATAGAATAGAATAGATATTGGAATATAGAGTAGAGTAAAATAGAGTAGAATAGAATAGAATAGAATAGAATAGAATAGAATAGAATAGAATAGAATAGATATTGGAATATAGAGTAGAGTAAAATAGAGTAGAGTAAAATGAAATAGAATAGAATAGAATAGAATAGAATAGAATAGAATAGAATAGAATAGAATAGAATAGAATAGAATACATTCGCCAAGAGTCAAGAATCATAAGGTGCAACGCTTAATGATAGTCATCATAGGGCACAATAATGCTGTTAAGACAAGTATAATTAAGTTTGTCTTTTCTTTACTATAACCTTCAGGTACCATTCGTAATAAAAAATATTTCAGGCTTCAAATCTATACGTTGTTTAATCATTTTTTTCCAACCATGTATGTATTTTAGTCCAGTATCTTTTAGCTTCTATACAAGTCCACCACATACGGTAGTATGTTCCTGGTGTTTGGTAACACTTCCTCGCTTCCTGACGGTGGACAAACTGACTTAAGAGTTCCCACTTCTAGATGAATAATCCTCGACTTACGACATGTCCATTTAGTGACCATTTGAAACTTACAACGGCGCTGAAAAAAAAGTAACTTTGTTCATCCTTATCAACCCTGCCGTCACGTGACCCAAATTGGGACGCTTGGCCACTGACTCATATTTTTGACGGGTTGAAGCGTCCCGGGGGGGGGGGGGAGGCGGGGGGGGTGTCACATGACCCCCAGATTCACTTAACGGCTGCAGAGATTCACTTAATGATGACGGCCAGGAAGGTCGTAAAAGGAGGCAAAATTCCTTTCACGGCTGTCGGTCTCGCTTAGCAAGAGAAATGTTGGCTTCAATGGCAGTCGTAAATGGAGGATTTCCTATATTTATGGAACCAATGAAACCGAGATAAGTTGGTGAGCTTTGGCTGGATTTGGAGGGAGGAATCCCAAGGCCCCCCACCTCCTCCTGAAGTGGGGGGGTCTTAAAGCCTGAAGAACCCCCTTTTATTCAGATTTATGAAGTAAAACACCCAGTTTTGGGGTTCCTTTGAATGCATTTTACTTTAAATCTGTCTTTGGGTGTGCAATTCATCGCCAACTGCTTTGCTGTGAAGCTACAGCAGAGGTTTCCAAACATGGCAACTGTGAGACCTGTGGACTTCAACTCCCAGAATTCCCCAGCCAGCCATGCTGGCTGGGGAATTCTGGGAGTTGAAGTCCACAGGTCTCAAAGTTGCCATGTTTGGAAGTCCCTGAGGTACACAGATAAGGTCTGTGAGAGGAATTTAGGAGAGGAATTTTATACAAGGGGAGCTTTTCTTCGCTGGATTGACTTTGCTGGGTCAAAGAAGTCAAGATGGCGGCTTTGAAGCCCCGCCCTGCCCTGTGAAGAGGCGCAGCTGGACATGTTAGACAGCCTTCTGGGTGCTGGCTGGGGAATTCTGGGAGTTGAAGTCTACCCGTCTTCAGGGGGCCAAAGTTGAGAAGTTTCTATTTTATTCCATTCCATTCTATGTCCTGTATTTTGTATTCTCTTATTCTCTTCTCTTTCTCTCCCCTCCCTCCCCTCCCCTATTCTCCTTCTTCTTTTTCCCCTCCCTCCTTCCATCCCTTTCCCCTTCCTCTTTTTCTCATTCCTTTCTTTCCTTTCCCCTCCCTCTTTCCCTTCCTGTCTTCTTTTTCTCCTTCCTTCCTTCCCCCTTCTCCCAGCCTTCCTTTCCTTTCCCTTCTTTTTTCCTTCCTTCCTTCCTTCCTTCCTTCCTTCCTTCCTTCCTTCCTTCCTTCCTTCCTTCCTTCCTCTCCCAGCCTCCCTCCCTCTCAGCCTTTCATTCACTTCCCTTCCCTTCTTTTTCCTTCCTTCCTTTCTCTTTCCTTCCCTTCTTCTTTTCCTTCCTTCCTCCCCCTCCCTTCCTCTCCCAGCTTTCCTCCCTCCCAGCCTTTTTCCCTTTCCTTTTTTTCCTTCCTTCCTTCCTCTCCCAGCCTTCCTTTCCCTTCTCTTCCCTTCCCTTCTTCATTTCCTTCCTTTCTTCCTCCCTCCCTCTCCCAGCCTTCCTCTCTCCCAGCCTTTCTTTTCCTTTCCTCCCTCCCTTCCTTCCTTCCTTCCTCTCCTTTCCTCTCTTTCTTCTTTTCCTTCCTTCCTTCCTTCCTTCCTTCCTTCCTTCCTTCCTTCCTTCCTTCCTTCCTTCCTTCCTTCCCTTCAGGCTGAGGAATTCTGGGAGTTGAAGTCTATGCGTCTTAACGTCGCCAAAGCATGGAAACCCTCATTTAAACCAAGCAAACCAGAATGTGCTATGCGTCCTTGCATTAAACCTCAGACTACCGTTATCCCTTGTGCCCCTTATCAGATGGACCGTCTCTCCTCACCGTCTCAAAATTCTAGCAAGGCCGGCACTGTGGTTGGCTTGCACAAGTTGTGTGAACTTAGAGCATTTTGTTCCCAGTGTGAAGTTTTATGACTGCGCTCTCTCTCTCTGCTTGTATCTGATGGGCCATCGTTCGGAAGAAAGTCAAGAATAATATTGGCTTCCCTTCCCTGCCCCAAAAACAAGGAAGATGACTTCCAGCTTTGATGCAATATTTGTTTTAATTAAACCACTCACAGCCAGACACTTGTCTCTAGAGATCCTCCGTCATCCAGGCCAGGGCTGCCCCAAAGACGCTTTCCGAAGAGGCAAACAGACCTCCTTGGGTGTTGTTTTTAAGACATTTCGCTTCTCATCCAAGAAGCTTGTTCAATTCAGAGTGAATGGAACTGTCAGAATTGAAGAAGCTGACGGATACGGATTAACAAAGTTGGAAGGGACCTTGGAGGTCATCCAGTCCAACCCCCCACCCAAACAGGAGATCCTGCACCATTTCTGACCCAGGGCAGTCCAGTCTCTTCTTGAAAGCCTCCAGGGAGGAAGCTCCCACGACTTCTGAAGGCAATTTCTGTACCATTGAATATAGAATAACAGACTTGGAAGGGACCTTGGAGGTCATCTAGTCCAACCCCTCACCCCACCCAAGCAGAAGATCCTGCACCATTTCTGACCGAGGGCAGTCCAGTTCTCTTCTTGAAAGCCTCCAGGGAGGAAGCTCCCACAACTTCCAAAGACAACTTCTGTTCCATTGAATATAGAATAACAGACTTGGAAGGAACTTTGGAGGTCATCTAGTCCAACCCTCCTGCCCAAGCAGGAAACCCTACACCATTTCTAACAAATGGCAATCTGGTCTCTTCTTGAAAGCCTCCAGGGATGAAGCTCCTATAGCTTCTGAGGGCAACTTATGTTCTATGGGTTGATTGTTCTCACTGTCAGGAAATTCCTCCTTATTTCCAGGTTAAATCTCTCTCCTTGCTCAGTTTCCATCCATTATTTCTTGTCTGGCCTTCAGGGGCTTTGGAAAATAGCTTGACCCCCTTCCTCCTCTCTGGGGCAGCCCCTCAAATATGGGAAGGCTTCTCTTCTGTCTCCCCTGGTCCTTCTCTTCCCTAGACTAGCCAGGCCCAGTTCCTGCAACCGTTCATCGTATGTTTTAGTCTCCAGTCCCCTCATCCTCCTGGTTGCTCTTCTCTGCACTTTTTCTGGAGTCTCAACCTCATTTTTATAGTGTGGTGACCAAAATTGGATGCAGGACTCTAGGTGTGGCCTTACTAAGGCTTTACAGACCGATATTAGCACCTCACTAAGCTTGAGGTACTAAGCTTCTTGGATGAGAAGCGAAATGCCTTCAAGGAAAAACAAAAAAAGTCCAAAAATGCACCTTCGGGTCAACCAGGATTTGGGTGACTGAGAACCTCTGTAAACATTTAGCTGCAAAATTTGGGATGAAACCCCTTTGAATGGTGGGGGAGTAAGGAATGGATTTCCAGAGAGAAAAATTGCAGGCCACAGGAATCCTTTGCACCATTCAGGTGACCCTGAGGACACAAATAATGCTCCAAGTGGCCTCAACGACCCTCTAAAAGGATGCAAATGACCAGCTTTTCTGCAAGGAGCATCCATCCTTCCCCACCATCCAGTCAGAACTGAAGAAGCTTCTTGGATGAGAAGTGAAACGTCTTCAGAGGAAAAAACCAGAAAGCCCAGTTGCCTCCTGAAAAAAGCACCTTTGGGACCCCACAGAGACATAAATAATCATTTTTTAAAAAGAAGAAGAAAAAAATAACATTTATTTCCTGCTTGCAAACTCTTTACTTACGACCAGAATTGACCCTCAAATTTCTGCGGCTAAACAAGACAATGGTTAAGCGAGTTTTGCCTCCCCCTTTTGCAACTTTTCCTGGCCACAGTTGTGAAGCGAATCATGGCAGCGATTCGCCGTCGTTAAGTGAACCCGGCTTCCCTGTTGATTTCGCTAACCAGCAGGTCGCAAAGTGGGATCGCGTGTAACTCCGGTTCAATGCGACCATCTGAATTTCGATCCTGGCGGATTCTGCAACGGTTGTGAAAAGTGTGAAAAGAGATCCCAAGTCCCCCTTTTTTAAAAGCGCCGTTGCAACTTCCGTCCCTAAATGAACGGTCGTAAGTTCGAGGACCCCCTGAGGTTGATGTTTTTCCAGCTTTGCCTCCACCCCTTTGATGGTTTTGATGTTTCCTGGGGGCTACCAAGGAGAGGATGCCCTTCCATTTTGGGAGGGGTGTGTGCGTGTGTAATTTTAATCGTTGCTCGTTGTTACACGCAGGAGCAACGCAGGCATGTTTTTTCCAGGCGGGGGAAGATGGAAATGTAATCAAAGGCGCAAAATATCCTCCGGGGTGGGATTGGCTTTGTAGTCCTTGCAATTAAGAGCAGCCCATTAAGGGCTTCTGAGTCATCCCGCCCACGCCTGCCATGGATACCCTCAAGAGATTTCTCAGAGCCCGCCTCGCACACTTCCAAGCAGGCGCCGCGCACGAACAAGCGGGGTTTGGACCGCTTGAAGGATGCTAATGTTGATGGATGGTCCTCGATGGCTTTTAATCCTTTTTTTTTTTCTTGGAAAGGAGAGATTTATTAATTTATTTACAGAAAATGCTATGTGGGTAAAAGCTTCCGGCCGCTGGTCAGAGGACAAAATGAGCCCTTTGGGGAAATTTTGCACACGCAGCAGGAAAGAGAGAAGGGGAGGGGGAGGTTAGTGGGGATGAGAAAGCAAGGTTGGAGGTTTTTGTAATCCTGTCTTGGAGAGGGTTGGGACACACAAAGCCCAGGGGCTGGTCAGGGTACCGGATGCCCTCGGTGGAGCCTTCCAAGGTGGGTGGAGTGGCGTGCAGAGGGTGAGAGAGAGAAGGAAGTCAGTCCATCCATCCATCCAGTTTTTTAATTTATATACTTATTTATCACATTTATATAACTGCCCATCTCCTCTGAAAGGGACTCTGGGTGATATAAAGCCAGCTGGGTGACTTTGGGCCAATCACCAGGAGACGGGGAGTTCTAGTCCCGCCTTAGGCATGAAGGCCGGCTGGGTGACTTTGGGCCAATCACCAGGAGACGGGGAGTTCTAGTCCCGCCTTAGGCATGAAAGCCGGCTGGGTGATTTTGGGCCAATCACCAGGAGATGGGGAGTTCTAGTCCCGCCTTAGGCATGAAAGCCATCTGGGTGACTTTGGGCCAATTGCCAGGAGACGGGGAGTTCTAGTCCCGCCTTAGGCATGAAAGCCATCTGGGTGACTTTGGCCAATCACCAGGAGACGGGGAGTTCTAGTCCCGCCTTAGGCATGAAAGCCATCTGGGTGACTTTGGGCCAATCACCAGGAGACGGGGAGTTCTAGTCCCGCCTTAGGCATGAAGGCCAGCTGGGTGACTTTAGGCCAATTGCCAGGAGACGGGGAGTTCTAATCCCGCCTTAGGCATGAAAGCCATCTGGGTGACTTTGGCCAATCACCAGGAGATGGGGAGTTCTAGTCCCGCCTTAGGCATGAAGGCCAGCTGGGTGACTTTGGCCAATCGCCAGGAGACGATGAATTCTAGTCCCGCCTTAGACATAAAAGCCATCTGGGTGACTTTGGGCCAATCACCAGGAGACCGGGAGTTCTAGTCCCACCTTAGACATGAAAGCCAACTGGGACCAGTCATTCTCTCGGCCCAGCCCACCTCACAAGGTTGTTGTGGGGTAAATAGAAGGCCGGCAAGGCTGGCCTTGGGGAATTCTGGGAGTGGAAGCCTTCCCATCTTAAAAGTCGAGAAAAACTATGCTAGATAATTGAATTATCATTTATTTGCCTTGATAAGCTGTCCAATTCCAATGGACTCCTTTAGGCTGAGGTTTATCATTCCCAGCAAATCAATTCTGCCTTTCAGCTGCCACCCTAACCAGGCTTGTGCCATCTTAATCCAGCTTCCCTTTTCTCCCTGCAGAGCCTCCCATCCCATCGTCCCAGCGTGGCGCAAGGGGCACGGGGCTGGCACCCATCTCCTCCCCAGCGATTTTATGGGGATGTCAAACATCAAAGGGCAGCTGCTATCTTCAGCGGTATCAAGGATGGTGCCAGAGGCAAGACGGTACAACCAGACCTGGCCGGGATCCAACGGGTCACTGCCCTGAGATCTATCAGCCAGTGGCGCCTTGAAAAAAGGAAAATATTTATCCGCCCACGAGTGGCAAAATAAACACCCGGCAAGAGGCAGGGCAACCTTCTCACCTGAAAGGCAAAATTAGGGAGAGTGTATGATCACCCTGAATTTTTTTACTTTAAGGTAAGCAGGACCCCACTGGGGGAAAAAAAAAATCCTTGCTTGGCTGGGAAATACAGACAGTCACAAATAGAATAACAGAGCTGGAAGGGACCCTGGAGGTCTTCTAGTCCAACCCCCTATATCAGCGGTAGGGAACCTTGGCTCTTTTATCACTGATGGACTTCAACTCCCAGAATTCCTGAGTGAGCCGTAAACGTTTCCCCATCCCTGGCCTAGTGGTTTTCCAGTTGTGAGGGAAATCAATTTTTGACTTGAATGGGACTGTTTAATATACAAATGTAGGACATATAAAGAATATGGATCATTCAAGTCAAAAATTAGGACATTTGTATATTGAACAATCCCATTCAAATCAAAAATTGATTTCCCTCACAACTGAAAAACCAGTAGGCCAGGGATGGGGAACTTTTTATAGCTCATTCAGGAATTCTGGGAGTTGAAGTCCATAAGTGATAAAAGAGCCAAGGTTCCCTACCACTGCCCTATACCATTTCAGACCAATGTCTGTCCAATCTCTTCTTTAAAACCCCCAGTGTTGGAGCATTCACAGCTTCTGGTGGCAAGTAGTTCCACTGGTTAATTGTTCTCACTGTCAAGGAAAGTTCTCCTTAATTCCAGGTTGCTTCTCTGCTTGATTCGTTTCCAACCGTTACTTCTTGTCCTGCCCTCAAGGGCTCTGGAGAATAAATTAACCCTCCCCTTCTACTTGTAGCAACCTCTGAGATATTGGAATACTGCTATCGTGTCACCCAGAGTCCTTCTTTTCATTCAAGTAGACATACCCAATCCCTGCAACCTGTCAACTCGTAAAGCATTCCTCTGCTTGTTTTTGAGTTGCCATAAGCAGGGGAGGGAGGGGAAGCGGAAGGAGCGGTAGGGCAGTTTAAAACCAGAAGTACATTCCACCCTTATCTTACAAAGATTGTAGCCTAGGCTACCGGATCTTCTGCCCGGGGAAAATCCTTCATTGGAGAACGTAATTGATGACACCCAGCCCGTGAAGGTGCTTCATTGGAGAATCTGATTTATGACACACCCAGGGGCGGGGGGAGGGGGAGAGGGGGGAAACAGGGTCCCAGGTGACCGTGAATTATATATGCCAGAGTTGGCTTCATTTAGGTTAATGCCGGCATGTTGCTCCTAATAAATCTTTTGGATCCTTTTGAAGGATGACCTGTCGCTCCTAATAAATCTTTTGGATCCTTTTGAAGCACCTGGATTACTGCAATGCTCTCTACATGGGGCTCCCCTTGAAGAGCATCCGGAGGCTGCAGTTGGTCCAGAATGCGGCCGCGCGGGTGATCTTGGGAGCTTCTCGGAGCTCCCATGTTACACTGCTCCTGCGCGAGCTGCATTGGCTTCCTGTGGCCTTCCGGATCCGATTCAAGGTGGTAGTGATCATCTTTAAAGCGCTCCATGGCTCGGGACCTGGGTACTTACAGGACCGCCTGCTGCCACCAACGGCTTCCCGCCGCCCAGTGTGCTCCCACATGGTCGGCCTCCTCAGGGTCGTGCCGGCTGGGTGATGCCGGTTGGTGGCCCCGAGGGTGTGGGCCTTCTCTGTGGGGGCTCCCTCCCTTTGGAACAATTTGCCCCCGGAGATACGGGCCATCACCGACATTCAGACCTTCCGGCGTGCAGTAAAGACCCCTTTTTTTCAACAGGTCGGCCTGGCCCAGTAACAATTGTGGGGGTTTTAAATTGGTATTTTAATTTTTTTATCTGTTTTATATGTTTGATACAATTTTTATCTTTCGGCCACAAATTTAATTATTTTTAAATTGTTTTTAACCCTATAATTCCTATAGCTTGTTCTGTTTTATCTGGCTGTACACCGGCCTGAGTCCCGCTTTTGGGAGAGGGGCGGTATAAAAATCCAAAAATAAATAAAGAATGCTCGAGGGCAATTTAATTAGGGCAATTTCAGGAACCCTGACGCAACTCTTTCTTCGTATGTTTTAGTCTCCTAATCCTCTGTTGCTCTTCTCTGCAACTCTTTCTAGAGTCTCAACATCTTTTTTTTTACATCATGGCAACCAATACTGGGTGCAAATGTTCCAGGTGTGGCCTTACCAAGGCTTTGTAAAGTGATATTAACACTTCGCGTGATCTTGATTCTATCCCTCTGTTGATACAGCCTAGAACTGGGTTGGCTTTTTTGGCAGCTGCTGCACATGGCTGGCTCATATTTAAGTGATCGTTCACCAGGACTCCAAGATGCCTCTCACAGTCACCACAATTGAGCCAGGGACCACCTACGCTGTATCTGGTGCATTGGATTTTTCTTGCCGAAATGTTGTAGAACCTGACTTTTCTCACCGTTCAATTTCATTTTGTTAGATAGCGCCCAATGTTAAAGTCTGTCCAGATCCTTCTGTATCTTCAGCCTTTATCTTCTGGAGTGTTGGCTATTCCTGCCAGCTTGGTGTCGTCTGCAAATTTGAGGAGTTCCCTGTTACGATATGTACAGAATAACCCTTGAGTAACAAGGATTTGCACATGGAAACGTTTATGAGAATAGTTACAAATAATTATTCAGCCACGCACAGATACACTAAATTGAGTTCAAGTTTACTTTAAGAAATAGCACAATCCAATAAAACAGTCCAGGTCATATACGTTTTACAGTCCATAGAATATCCAAGTACAAAGTCTTCTTACCGGTTGCCTTTGTCATTTACAGCAAACAAAGATATCAAAGTATAAGCACAACAACAGAGAACCTTAGATAGCAACAGACTGTCAGTGAGAGCAAGCCATGATCTGTAGCTCCCTCTTATGGTAATTTGCAATACAATCAACCAATTGGGATACAGTATAAATCAACACAGTGATTCCCGTCTTAAAGCTACAAGCATCCATTGTTGGTTTATATAATGCCAACCCAACGAATTGGTGGACAGATTCCTAACATTCCCCACCTATCCCCTCATCCAAGCCATTGATGAAGATGTTGAAGAGTCCTGGGGCCTAAAACAGACCCCTGGGGTACCCTCACTGCATACTTCCCACCAGGTAGATGCAGTTCCATTGAGGACTACACGTTGAGTAAGTGCGGTTGGTCAGCCAGTGGATGAATCCATCTGGTGGGGATGCTGTCTAACCCACATTTGTCTGCTTAATCTACTAGTATGGTTCTGCAACCCAACAGGACAGACACAGGCTCCAGAGAGTCAATAGGGCTGCTGAAAAACAACAATGGCTACCAACCTGCCTTCCATTCAGGACCTGGATCCTGCACCAGTTAAAAAGAGGCGCAGTTCAGGTAAGGGGGCAGAAGATTGCACACGCATGCACAGGGGGCATGGGAAGGTGTGTGCATTGCCTTCTGGGTGCTGGCACGTTGAGCACGCGTGCACAAGCACACGCACGATTTTTGGCACAGGAGCCCCAAAAGGTTCGCCACCACTGGACTAGGCAGTCACTCATCTGAAATTGTAGGTATATGTTCTCCTGATTGAGCAGGGGGCTGGACTAGAAGACCTCCAAGGTCCCTTCCAGCTCATTCATTCTTCCTTCTCCTCCTCCTCTCCACAAGCCCCACTTCCTTCTAGCACTGATGATGTTCTCTAGTTGGGTCATGAAATGTCTGCAAGAAAACCATCAAGCTTAAAGAGCCCAAGGACCCCACAGTCTTTTTCCTCCTCCTCCTCCTCCTCCTCCTCCTCCTCCTCCTCCTCCTCACAAACCCCCTTCTCTTCCAGCACTGATGATGTTCCCTAGTTGGGTAATCAAACGTCTGCAAGAAAACCACCAAGCTCAGAGAGTACCGAGGACCCCAACAGCCCTCTTCCTCCTTTTTCTTCCTCTTCTTCTTCCTCTTTCTTCCACTTCTTCCTCCTCCTCCTTCCTCTTCTTCTTCTTCCTCCTCCTCCTCCTTCCTCTTCCTCCTAAGCCCCCCCTTCCTTCCAGCACTGATGACGTTACCTAGTTGAGCCGTAAAACATCTGCAAGAAAACCACCACGCTCAGGGAACACCAAGGACTCTACAGTCCTCCTCCTCTTCCTCCTTCTCCTCCTCTCTTCCAGCACTGATGCTGTTCTATAGCTGGATCATGAAACGTCTGCAAGAAAACCACCCAGCTCAGAGAGCACCAAGCACCCCTCTCATATCAAACTCGAGCTGCAAATATTTTTATTAGCACAAGTGGGATTGATGATTTGCAAAGCGAGATATATTCCTTTTTCTTGCTCTTGCCACAGACGATCCTGCGAGACAACTTTGTGAGAACATCCTGTGTTTGTTTATATATATATATATATATATATATTTTATCTCTTGCCTCTGGCAAGAAAAGCAACCCATATATGAGGAAATCTCTTCCTACGCTGGAGGAGGAGTAGGTGCTACGTGCCAGGCTGAGCATCAAACATGGCCACTGATTTATTTTCTTTCAAAGCAGAGGTGGTGGTGCTGCTGGGTTTATGGTCCTCACCAGAAGTTTTGCAACTGGAGGAAAAAAATTTCCCAGCTAAAGAACCGACCAAACAACCCAGCCACGAGTTTGCATCAAGGCTTCTCCTCCTTTGCCCGTTGCACAGCGTTGTACATTTGCACACTCCTTTGGCAAAAATTAAAGCCTCACCCCAGTTCCTTTGCAGCTGCCTCTGTGGTTGGAACTGGGGTTAGAGCAGACTTCTGTCTGGGCAAGTTTAGTCTAGCTACTTTTAACGCCTTGAAGGGAATAGTAATAATAAAGGAAGAAATGTAGTAGAATGTATCATAGCACTAAGTAGAAAGTGACTCTACAGTCATTTGCTCTCTTGAAAAATATATGTTATCCTGCTGTAAACGTATTTCGTTATGCATTTATTCATTGTTAAATGTATGCCTGCAATCAATTGCATCCTCCTGTAATCAAATACATGGTCCTGTTATATAGATCCTTCATGAATCCTTCCATAAATGATCCTTCCATAATTGCCACCCCTATTCCTTCCAGAAATTGGCACGTAACTATCTCTTTTCTCCAACTGTCAAGGTAATTCACACACACCTTTGACCTTTAACAAAAGGCCAAAATGACCAATTCGGGAGACAATGGAGAAAAGATAACACTGCCAGAAAAGAATCTGTCTGTTGCAGAAAGATGCATATCTTAGATGACAATGACTAGAGTTTTACAGCTAGTTAGATTACATGACTAGAGATTCACAAGGTAATTAGAGAACTAACAACAAAGACTTTTGGGTGTATAAGAAAGGCATCTTTCTATATTGTGTAGAATTATCCTCACCTTATAAGCCACTGTGTCCTTTTCGCGGACGACGGAAAACTATTCAACACCACCACCAATGCCACTGTCCTTCAAAGCGACCTTGATTATGTTTCTGAATGGTCAAACATCTGGCAACTCCAAATCTCAACCAACATGTGCTCCATCCTACACATTGGTAAAAACAATCAGTACACCAAATACAAACTAGGTGGATATGACCTCATTGATGACCCTCACTCTGTCAAGGACCTTGGAGTTCTTGTATCAAATGACCTAAGCACCAGACCTCAATGCAACAACATTGCCAAAAAGGCATTAAGAGTTGTAAATCTAATCTTACCAAACTTCTCCTCTGGTAATACTAAATTGCTAACTAGAGCATACAAAACCTTTGCTAGACCAATACTTGAATACAGCTCATCTGTCTGGAATCTGCACTGTATATTGGACATTAATATAATTGAGTGAGTCCAGAAGTATTTTCACGAGAAGAATACTACACTTCTCTGCTCGCAACAGAATATCCCTATATCACCAGCCTTGAGATTTTGGGCTTGGACAATCTTGATTAGATTAGATTCAACTTTATTGTCATTGCCATGGATGCAGGCAACGAAATGCAGTTAGCGTCCAACCAGAAGTGCAAAACAACAGTAAAATATAAATATATGTATGCAAATATGCAAGGCACCTATGAATATGTCAATGGAAAACACAACAAAATGCATGTACACGAGAACACAAAGATTAAGTGTGACTGCACATACACGAACATATACAACTGTACAAAATGTTTATGGACACATTGGATATAAGTACAAATGCACAGAGAATTATACAAAATACACCATGTATTATCCAGGGAAGCATCAGCATATGTGTGGGGATAAACAAACTGAGGCGTTTAGCAAGGAAACCGCTGTTCCCTAACCTGCTGATCTTAGACTGCAGGCACCTGAACTTCCTCCCAGATGGAAGAAGAGTAAACAGTTTGTAGGCTGGATGGAAGGGGTCCTAAAGGATGCTGTGGGCTTTATGCAGACATCCTTTCCTCTGAATGTCCACAATGGCAGGAAGTGGAATCCCTATAAAGGGTTGGGCGGTTTTCACCACCCTTGGTAATGCCTTTTTTTTTCTTTTATAGTGCAATTTCCATACCAAACTGAGATACAGCTAGTTAAGATGCTCTCGACTGTGCAGTGGTCGAAATCAGTCAGAATAGACTAGAATAGAGGAGAGGTGATTCTTCCTCAGTAATCTCAGGAAGAAGAGGCGCTGGTGAGCTTTCTTAATCAGACTAGAGGTGTTAATCTGCCAGGACAAGTCAGATGTTGAGATTCTAGAAAAAGTACAGAGAAGAGCAACCAGGATGATTAGGGGACTGGAGGCTAAAACATATGAAGAATGGTTGCAGGAACTGGGCTTGGCTAGTCTAGTAAAGAGAAGGACCAGGGGAGACATGATAGTGGTCTTCCATTATTTGAGGGGCTGCCACAGGGAGGAAGGGGTCAAGCTATTTTCCAAAGCACCTGAAGGCCAGACATGGAATAATGGATGGAAACTGAACAAGGAGAGATTTAACCTGGAAATAAGGAGAAACTTTCTGACAGCAAGAGCAATCAACCCATGGAACAGAAGTTGCCCTTGGAAGTTGTGGGAGCGCCATCACTTGAGACTTTCAAGAAGAGATTGGACTGCCATTTTTCAGAAATGGTGTAGGGCGGGGGGTTGGACTAGATGACCTACGAGGTCCCTTCCAACTCTGATTATCTGTTAAACCTGTTAAGTCCTCAGAGAGGTGGATCCCCAGGAACGTGAAGCTGGTGACACGTTCTACCATTCTCCCGTTGATGTATATGGGAGAGTGTGTGTGTGACCATTCTTTGTCTTGAAGTCCACAATGAGCTCTTTGGTCTTGTTAGTATTAAAGAATAAGTTATTGTCTGCACCACCTAGCTAGGCACTGCACCTTTTCCCTGTACTCTGAATCATCATCGTTGAGGAGTCCGATCACCGTAGTATCATCTGCGAACTTGATAACGGCATTAGAGGCCTGCAGTCATAGGTGAAGAGAGAGAACAGGAAGCACACAGCCTTGGGGTACGCCAGTACTCAATGTGATAGTAGATGAAGTGGAGTTATTCAACTTGACATGTTGTGGTCTGTTTGTCAAAAAGTCCAGTATCCAATTACAAAGAGTAATGTTAATACCAAGGTCACCAAGTTTGGTAATCAACCTGGAGGGAATGACTGTATTAAATGCTGAATTGAAGTCAACAAACAGCACTCTAGCATAGATATTCTTATTGTCCAGGTGTGTTAAAGTGGTGTGTAATGCTGTGGAAACAGCATCCTTGGTCCTCCTGTTCTTGCTGTAAGCAAATTGGTAAGGGTCCAGTGTAATTGGGAGGCAAGTTTTGAGATGTGCCAGGACTAGCTGCTCGAAGTATTTCATGATGAACTATGCCGCCTCCAGTTTGGCCTAAGCGCAGTACATTAAATTATCCGTTGCAATGTCCTACCTGCCAATGACTACTTCAGCTTCAACCGCAACAATACAAGAGCACCACAACAGATACAAACTCAAGGTTAGGTTGTTAACCTAATCTTATGTAGCTTTTTCTCTGGTAATATTACACTAATAACTAGAGCATACGAAACATTTGCTAGACCAATACGTGAACACAGCTCATCAGTCTGGAACCCACATTACATATCTGATATTAGTACAGTTGAGAAAGTCCAGAAATATTTTACAAGAAGAGTTCTCCACTCCTCTCCTCGTTGCAGAATACCTTATACCACCAGACTTGAAATTCTAGACCTAGAAAACCTAGAACTACGCCGCCTTCGGTCTGATCTAAGTATAGTATATAAAATCATACATTGCAATGTCCTACCTGTCAATGAATACTTCAGCTTCAGCCATAACAACACAAGAGCACACAATAGATACAAACTCAAGGTTAATCGCACCAAACATGATTGCAGGAAATACGACTTCAGCCACAGAGTGGTCAATGTCTGGAATACTCTATCTGACTCTGTGGTTTCTTCTCCAAACCCCAAAAACTTTAACCTTAGACTGTCTACTATTGACTACACCCCTTTCCTAAGAGGTCTCTAGGGGGCCTGCATAAGTGCACCAACGTGCCTACCATCCCTGTCCTATTGCTTCTTTTTATTTTTCTTTTAAGTATCTATCTCATGTATTCAAAACTATATTTATTCTTATACCTGTATCTTGTAAGCGATTGACAAATCAAATAAATAAATAAAATAAATAAAGAGTAGTGTTAATACCAAGGTCACCAAGTTTGGTGATCAACCTGGAGGGAATGACTATATTAAATGCTGAATTGAAGTCAACAAGCAGCATTCTAGCATAGGTATTCTTATTGTCCAGGTGTGTTAAAGTGGTGTGTAATGCTGTGGAAACAGCATCCTTGGTCTTCCTGTTCTTGCTGTAGGCAAATTGGTAAGGGTCCAGTGTAATTGGGAGGCAAGTTTTGAGATGTGCCAGGACTAGCTGCTCGAAGTATTTCATGATGAACTATGCCGCCTCCAGTTTGGCCTAAGCGCAGTACATTAAATTATCCGTTGCAATGTCCTACCTGTCAATGACTACTTCAGCTTCAACCACAACAATACAAGAGCACCACAACAGATACAAACTCAAGGTTATGTTGTTAACCTAATCTTATGTAGCTTTTTCTCTGGTAATATTACACTAATAACTAGAGCATACAAAACATTTGCTAGACCAATACTCGAATACAGCTCATCGGTCTGGAACCCACATTACGTATGTGATATTAACACAGTTGAGAAAGTCCAGAAATATTTCACAAGAAGAGTTCTCCACTCCTCTATTCATTGCAGAATACCTTATGCCACCAAACTCAAAATTCTAGACCTAGAAAACCTAAAACTACGCCGCCTTCAGTCCGATCTAAGTATAGTATATAAAATCTTACATTGCATACAGTACATTAAATTATCTGTTGCAATATCCTACTTGTCAATGACTACTTCAGCTTCAACCATAACAATACAAGAGGACACAACAGATACAAACTCAAGGTAAACCGCTCCAAACTCGATTGCAGGAAATACGACTTCAGCAACCGAGTGGTCAATGCCTGGAATGCAATACCTGAATCTGTGGTTACATCCTCAAACTCCCACTCCTTCAACCTCAAAGTATCCACTACTGACCCCACCCCATTCCTAAGAGGCCAGTAAGGGGCGTGCATAAGTGCACCATCGTGCCTATCGTCCCTGTCCTATTGTCCCCATTTATTCGTACCTATTCCCTGTATTCTTACCCTTGTTTATACTTATGCCTATTATCTTGTAAGCGATTGACAAATCAAATCAAATCAATCAATCAATAAAGGTCTCTTGGGATGTGCTAGGAATTTCTTACCCAGAACATTAACATTGATTGATCAAAAAGTAAAGTCTGCTTTCTTTGATTTGCAAGCTTTCATTGAAGTCTTCGTTTTGGTTCATTTTGGGCTTAAGGATACTGCCAGACCCCAATAAATCCGAGGCGGCTTTTCAGATTTTTAACCCTTGTGGGGAAAGTCACAATTCATGGGTGGGATTTATCGCCGCGGTTCGGGAAGTAAGGCAAGATGTTTTTGAATGAAAGGGAATAAAAGAAACAGCCCACCACGCTCTACAGAGAGTCCTCGACTTACGACCGTTCGTTTAGCGACCATGCGAAGTTAGGATGGCCCTCAAAAAAACGGGACCAATGGCCGTTTTTTACACTTATGACCGTTGTGGTTTTTCACCGTGGCAGCAATACCCCCTGGTTAAGGGTTCAAAGTTCAAATCCTTGGCAACTGACTCATATTCACGGGGGATGGGATTTTACTGGTTTGGACCGGTTCTATAGAACCGGTTGTTAGGATTCTGCACGGTTTGGAGAACCGGCAAATCGTGGCCCTCGCTGGCCCCTTGCCTCTCCCCTCCGCGCCCAGTCGGTCCCCTTTTCTGACCTTCTGACTAGCCAAGTCAATGGGGGAGCTCGGTTCATTGAACGACCGTGCTGCTCACTTAAACGCCTGCCGTGATTCACTTCACACCTGTTGGCAAGAAAGGTGCGCCAATTGGGGCGGAAAATCCCTGAAGCAGGGGGGTCTCCCTTAAGCCACAGAAATGCTGGGCTCCGTTGGAAATTCAAGAAAACCTTGGGCATTGAATCGAAAGAAGAATCTGAGTGCTGTACGGTGTGGGGTTTGTTCTATCAATGGTTAGCAAATAAATTCAATTAAAATGGATTAGATGTATATATAAAGCAATTAAGAAAGAGTGTAAAACAGGTTGACTCCACCTTCTGTCCTTCTGAGGTGGGTAAAATGAGGACCCAGATTGTTGGGGGCAAGAGGCTGACTCTGTAAATAGAATAGAATAGAATAGAATAGAATAGAATAGAATAGAATAGAATAGAATTCTTTTATTGGCCATATGTGATTGGACACACAAGGAATTTGTCTTGGTGCATATAGAATAGAATAGAAATAGAATGGAATAGAATAGAATATTGGAATGAAGAATAGAATAGAATAGAATAGAATTCTTTTATTAGCCAAATGTGATTGGACACACAAGGAATTTGTCTTGGTGCATATAGAATAGAATAGAAATAGAATGGAATAGAATAAAATAGAATATTGGAATGAAGAATAGAATAGAATAGAACAGGATAGGATAGAATAGAATTCTTTTATTGGCCAAGTGTGATTGGACACACAAGGAATTTGTCTTGGTGCAAATGCTCTCAGTGTCCATAAAAGAAAAGATACATTTGTCAAGAGTCAAGAATCATAAGATACAAACACTTAATGATAGTCAAAGGGTCCAATAAACAATCAAATCATACTAGGAAACAATCAAGTCAGATATTGGAATAAAGAATAGAATAGAACAGAACAGAATAGAATAGAGTAAAATGAAATAGAATAGAATACAATACAATACAATACAATACAATAAAATTCTTTATTGGCCAAATTTGATTGGACACACAAGGAATTTGTCTTGGTGCAAATGCTTTCAGTGTACATAAAAGATACATCCGTCAAGAGTCAAGAATCATAACATACAACACTTAATGATAGTCATAGGGTACAATAAGCAATCAATTCATACTAGGAAACGGTCCATATAAATCGTAAGGATGCAAGCGACAAAGTTACAGTCATACAGTCACAAGTGGGAGGGGATGGGTGATAAGGAGTGATGAGAAGATTAGCAGTAATAGTAGTGCAGACTTTGTCAATAGTTGGACAGTGTGGAGGGAATTATTTGTTTGGCAGAGTGATGGCGTTCGGGGGAAAAAAACTCTCCTTGTGTCTAGTTGTTCTGGTGTGCAGGGCTCTATAGCGTCGTTTGGAGGGAAGGAGTTGACACAGTTTATGTCCGGGGTGTGAGGGGTCTGTAGACATTTTCCCAGCCCTCTTTTTGACTCCTGAAGGATGCAGGTCCTCTATGGAAGGCAGGTTGGTCTTCTCTGCCCTTTTTCCAAAGTCTCAACATCTCTCTTGTAATGGCATGACCAAAACTGAATGCAGAATTTGTCAGACGGACACAAGGCTCCCTTTTCCCCTGGCCGGCTAAGGGTGCAGGAATCAGATTACAGAGGGTAGGATTCTCACCGCTGGCCAGCCCTGATAGAGCACACAATTCTCCTCCTCTGAACCAACACAAGTTTCCACTTCCTCTTCTGCATGTTGGCCGGTTGGGAGGGTGTGAATGGTTTGCAAACCAGAGATAAGCTAGCTTTTCCTTCTCTGCCTACCCCACTCCAGCCTTCTGGGTGAGCCCTGAAACAAATGGCCTTCCAATTTAGATCGAAGGTTTTAACAGGTTAACGAAGAGTTGGAAGGGACCTCGTAGGTCACCTACTCCAACACCCCCTGCCCAAGCGGGAGACCCTACATCATTTCTGACAGTTGGCAGTCCAGTCTCTTCTTGAAAGCCTCCAGGGATGAAGCTCCCACAACTTCTGGTGGCAACTTCTGTTCCATGGGTTGATTGTTCTCCCTGTCAGGAAATTCCTCCTTATTTCCAGGTTGGATGGATCAGTTTCCATCCATTGTTCCTTGTCTGGCCTTTGGGGGCTTTGGAAAATAGCTTGATCCCCTTCCTCTTCTCTGTGGCAGCCCCTCAAATATTGGAAGAACGCTATCCTGTCTCCCCTGGTCCTTCTCTTCCCTAGACTAGCCAGGCCCAGTTCCTGCAAGTGTTCTTCATGTTTCCAGTCCCCTAATCCTCTTGGTTGCTCTTCTCTGCACTTTTCCTAGAGTCTCAACCTCTTTTTTACATCTCTTCTTTGTGGCAAGCGCTGAGATATTGGAAGATACTATCATGTCACCCCATCCTTCTTTTCCTTAAACTAGACATGTCTTCTGTCCATCCATGGTTTGCTCAGATGTCTTTCTTTCTTTCTTTCTTTCTTTCTTTCTTTCTTTCTTTCTTTCTTTCTTTCTTTCTTTCTTTCTTTCTTTCTTTCTTTCTTTCTTTCTTTCTTTTCTTTCTTTCTTTCTTTTGCTTTGGAGAATAGATTGACTGCATCCTCTCTGTTGCAGCCCCTCAAATATTGCAAGACTGCTGTCATGTCTCCCCCAGTCCTTCTCTTCACTAGACCAGCTAGGCCCAGTTCCCAGTTCCCGTAGCAGCCAAAAAAGCCAATGCAATCCCAAATTGCATTAACAGAGGCAGACAATCGAGACCAAGGGAGGTACTAATACTACTCTATGAAGCCTTGGTAAGACCACACCTAGAGTACTGCATCCAGTTTTGTTCACCACATTATAAAAAAGATGTTGAGATGCTAGAAAAAGTACAGAGTAGAGCAACCAGGATGATTAGGGGACTGGAGACTAAAACATATGAAGAATGGTTGCAGGAACTGGGCTTGGCTAGTCTAATAAAGAGAAGGACCAGGGGAGACAGGAGAGCAGTGTTTCAATATTTGAGGGGCTGCCCCAGAGAGGAGGAAGGGGGTCAAGCTATTCTCCAAGGCACTCGAAGACCAGACAAGGAATAATGGATGGAAACTGAAGAAGGAGAGATTCAACCTGGAAATAAGGAGAAACTTTCTGACAGTGAGAAAATCAACCAATGGAACAGAAGTTGCCTTCAGAAGTTGTGGGAGTGCCATCACTTAAGACTTTCAAGAAGAGACAGGACTGCCATCTGTCAGAAATGATGTAAGGTCTCCCACTTGGGCGGGGGGTTGGACTAGATGACCTATAAGGTCCCTTCCAACTCTGATTATGTGTTATCTGTTGGTTCCTCGGTGGTTTGGGCACCATGCAAACTTAAAAAAAAAACCAAGCATATTAAATAATGACGGGAAGCGTGTTATGCAAAGGTTGCATATGGTTGGATTTCTGCCATAAGCCAGGATTGTGGGTCTCTGAATGTTGATTTAGGGGTTCCATTGAAACCTGAGAAGCAGAAATGCCACCATATTAGAGGAGGAGTAGAGACATTCTCAAAGTGTAGGAAAAGAGTTGGACTAAATTAAAGTATTTCCTAACTTTGCCAACTTTAAGAAGTGTGGACTTCAGCTCCCAGAATTCTGCAGTAAAACTGGCTGGGGAATTCTGGGAATTGAAGTCCACACTTGTTGGCTAAGAAATTCTGAAAGTTGAAAATAATGCATGCGAGCTGGGGGATTCTGGGAATTGAAGTCCACACTTCTTGGCTGAAAAATTCTGAGGTTGAAAATAATGCGTGCCGGCTGGGGAATTCTGGGAATTGAAGTCTATGCCTGCTGGCTGGGGAATTCTGGGAACTGAAATCCATACTTGTTGGCTAAGGAATCCCGAGAGTGGAAAACCAAGCATTTGGGGTAGGGAATTCTGGGAATTGAAGTCCACACACCCTCTGGGTGTGGAATTCTGAGAACTGAAGTCCCCGCAAGCCGGTTGGGGAATTCTGGGAATTGAAGTCCATGCATCTTAAAAGTTGGCCAGCCGGGGGGGGGGGGAAACCCTGCCCTAAACTGAGATAAATGCTAACTTATCAACGGTGAAACAGAGGCCTGGCTTGGGAGGGAGGGGAACTTTATCTATGGGCCCCCACTGAAAATTCACTCCTCGCTTGGAGAAGATTCTGCCTGACAAGATAAAGGATTTTTATGCCTAGCGATGCCCTTCTTGGTTTCATCCCCAAACGCTCCTTGCTAATCCCAGCATACTTAAACCCATAAACCTGGTTTTGTGGGGGGGGGGGGAGGATATTGGAGCAAATAAAACATCGGATCAAGGAGAAGAAGGGCTTAATGAGTCTTCAAAGAAACGACTTTTAGGCTGATCCAAAAATTTCTGAAATGCTCTCCATTGTTTTCCTGCCTGCCCCCTCAAGTATAATCTCCAAAGTGGGAAAGGGACTGATGCCAAGGAGGAACACACACACACACACAAACACACACACACAAACACAAACACACACAATTTGCTAAGGGGGAGGGAGAAAGAGGCAGGAAAGCAGCTAGCCAGGCGATGTTTGTGTGTGTGTGTATGTGTGTGTGACAATGCCAGGGAATGAGATGCCACCCAGGTTGAGAAACCACAGCCTGAGTTGGCAAGTTGCATTGGATCACATGCGTGGCACACGGCCTGCGTTAAGCGGCACGGTTTGGGGGGGGAGCAGGAGGGAAGTAGGTGGGAAGGCAAGCTGAATAGGCCAGGGTTCAGCATTCGGATCCGGGGTTTTGTTGAACGGATGGTTAGAGGAGCCATCTAGAACAAACTAGAACGCAAGGAGTAAAGGTAAAAATGTTTTCCAGGTATCCTAGACTGCCAGAGACCTCCTAAGGAACATAGAGTCATAAGGCTAGAAGGAGCCTTGGAGGTCTTCCAGCCCAGGACTTTACACCTCGGTTGTCCAATTTATTTGGGAAAACCTCCAGTGATGGAAAACACCCAACTTTTAACCATTCCACTGATTAATTGTTCTCACTGTCAGGAAATTTCTCCTTAGTTCCAGGTTGCCTCTCTCCTGGTTCAGTTTCCATCTGTTGCTTCTTGTCCTGCCTTCTGGTGCTTTGAGGAATAGGTGGACCCCCTGTTCTCTATAAAGCCTTAGTAAGGCCACACCTAGAGTCCTGCATCCAGTTTTGGTCACCACACTATAAAAAAGAGGTTGAGACTCTAGAAAAAGTGCAGAGAAGAGCAACCAGGAAGATTAGGGGACTGGAGGCTCAAACATATGCAGTGTGCAGCAGCAGTCAAAAAAGCCAATGCAATCCTAAATTGCATTAACAGAGGGTTACAATCAAGATCAAGTGAGGTACTAATACCACTCTGTAAAACCTTAGTAACGCCACACCTAGAGTCCTGCATCCAGTTTTGGTCACCACACTATAAAAAAGAGGTTGAGACTCTAGAAAAAGTGCAGAGAGGATCAACCAGGATGATGAGGGGACTGGAGACTAAAACATATGAAGAAGGGTTGCAGGAACTGGGCCTGGCTAGTCTAGTCTAATGAAGGACCAGGGGAGACAGGAGAGCATCTTCCAGTATTTGAGGGGCTGCCCCAGAGAGGAGGAAGGGGTCAAGCTATTTTCCAAAGCACCCGAAGATCAGACAAGGAAGAATGGATGGGAATTGAACAAGGAGAGATTTAACCTGGAAAAAGGGAGAAACTTTCTGACAGTGAGAACAATCAACCCATGGAACAGAAATTGCCTTCAGAAGTTGTGGGAGCTTCATCCCTGGAGCCTTTCAAGAAGGGACAGGACTGCCATCTGTCAGAAATGGTGTAGGGACTCCCGCTTGGGCGGGGCTTGGTCTAGATGACCTACAAGGTCCCTTCCAACTCTGATTATCTGTTTAATCTGTCTGTTCTTTGGGGCAGCCCCTCAAATACTGGAAGACTGCTATCATGTCCCTCCTAAACCTTCTTTTCCTAGACTGGCCAAACTGAAATCCTGCAACCTTTCTTCCTATAATCCTCTGTATTGTTCGTCTTGAATCTACGGCAGAGGTCTCTAAACTTGGCCACTTTAAGACTTGTGGACTTCAACTCCCAGAATTCTCCAGCCAGCACAGTTTACTCTCTTGTAATCCCTTCCTCTGCAATCTCTCTCCACTTTAGGAGATTGAGAGAGAGAAAAAGCAGGCATAGCTGGCTGAGGAATTCTGGGAGTTGAAGTCCACAAGTCTTAAAAAGTTGCCAAGCTTGGAGACCCCTGATCTACAGCTTCCTGATTTTGACAGGCAGACCTCAAATTATGACCTTAAGTTTGATAAATAAAGGGATAAATAAATCGGCCTCTCAGGAGCCACCTGGCTGCAAGGTGATTCCAAGGATAAAATTGCACAACGACACTTGGAAGCCAAGAGGCACTGAGGGAGGCAGGGAAGCCTGGAGCCCTTTCTGAGTAGATTTTTTGCAAGATTTGGGTTGGGGTTTTTTTTTCCTTTTCTTTTTCACTGGAAGAAGAGAGAGGAGGAGGAGGAGGAGAAAGGAGAGCAGCCAGCAACCTAATGCAATATTTCTTGCATAACAGCTGGTTGGTTTGTTATAAAAGGGTATTTACAAACTGGCGGAGCAAGATTTGGTGTCAAGGGATCAATCTGAGATCAGATTTCCAATTTGCACCCAGTGAGCCAGAGTTTCTGGGCTCAAGGGTTAGACCTTATGTGTGTGTGTGTGTGTGTGTGTGCAGGTACACAACGGGACTCGTGTGGGCTGCCTCGCACGCCCCCTAATTTTATTATGTATTTATTTGAATCTCGCCTGAAGCTCAAGGCGGCGAATCTATCCAACGCATTTTCCTTCCCCTGTTTTCCCTCACAACAACAACCCTGTGAGGTAGGTTGGCCTGAGAGAGGGACCGGCTCAAAGTCACCCAGCTGGCTTTCATGCCTAAGGTGGGACTAGAACTCACCGTCTCCTGGTTTCTAGTCCGATGTGTTAGATCAAACTGACTATCAATTGCTTCCTTTAATTTTCTTCCCTGGAAGTCATGCATGTGCATAGGGGAAGTTGCCCCCCCCCCCAACTCCCCAATGGATGCCTCCATGTGCCATTCTGCACCATTTGCAATTGGAGGTGGAGTAGAGCAAGACACTTCGATGAAAGGTTGCATCATTTGTAGTTTACATCATAGGAAGTGTAGCGAGGGTTGGTTTTCCTCCTTTTTGGAGAACTTAAGCAGAAATGTGAGCAGTAGAAATACAGGAACAGCTACGCCGATAGATAGAAAGATAGATAGATAGATAGATAGATAGATAGATAGATAGATAGATAGATAGATAGATAGATAGATAGATAGATAGATAGATAGATAGATAGATAGGTAGGTAGGTAGGTAGGTAGACAGGTAGGTAGATTAGATAGATGATAGATGAATAGATTAGATAGATGGATAGATTAGATAGATAGACAGACAGATATAGATAGATAGATAGATAGATAGATAGATAGATAGATAGATAGATAGATAGACAGACAGATATAGATAGATAGATAGATAGATAGATAGATAGATAGATAGATAGATAGATAGATAGATGGATAGATGATAGAAAGAGCATTAAAGAGGGATGATAGATAGATAGATAGATAGATAGATAGATAGATAGATAGATAGATAGATAGATAGACAGACAGACAGACAGACAGACAGACAGACAGACAGATATACATAGATATATCGATAGATAGATACATAAATAGATACATGGATAGATTAGATAGAGAGATGATAGGGAGAAAGAGAAATGATAAATATGTAGATGGATGGATGGATGGATGGATGGATTAGAGATGATAGAGAGAGAGATATAGAGATAGATAGAGATATGATAGATAGATGATAGAGAGATTAGAGAGAGATATGATATATGATAGATAGATGATATAGATATATAGATAGATTAGAGATGAGAGAGAGAGAGATTAGAGAGATTTGATAGATAGAAGATAGATAGATAGATAGACATAGATACATGGAATAGAGTGAGAGAGAGATGGTAGAGAGATAGAAATGATAGATAGATGATTGATAGATAGATGGATTATAGACAGATAGAGAGATGGATGGATAGATAGATGATACACAAACAGACAGACATCCAAACAATTTTCAGAACTCTGGAAACAATGCAGAGAAGAACAAGAAAAAATGATTAGGTGACTTGAGTCTAAAACATACGAGGAATAGTTGCAGGAATTGGGAAAATCTAGTCTATTGAAAAGATGGACCAGGAGTGACATGGTAGCAGTCTTTCATGTCAACATATTTTCCAAAAAGCCCCTGAAGGCAGGACAAGAAACAATAAATGGAAACCAATCCAGGAGAGAAGCAACTTAGAACTAAGGAGGAACTTCCTAACAATTAGGGCAATTATCCAGTGGAACTGCTTGCCACCAGAAGTTGTGGGTGCTCCATCCCTGGAGGTTTTTAAGAAGAGACTAGACAGACATTTGTTTGAAATGGTAGAGGGTCTCCTGTTTGAGCAGGGGGTTGGACTAGAAGACCTCCAAGGTCCCTTCCAACTCTGTTATTCTGTTAAAGCCAGAAATAGCAGCCAATAACTTTTGCAGCTGTCTCAGCAAATACCAGCAATTGTAGACCATACAATTATGAGCTTACCCCCAAATCTGCAACACACCATTTCTGGGTGGCTCCCTGAAAGCCTCAGATTAAGCCAAAATCTTTTTGTGGTGAAGCCACTCAAATCATTTCAGTTTTCACCAGGATGGTCTCTTGAAGGAACGTGTGTGGGGTATGGAATTAACTTCCAGCAGCCTGGGTAGAAAAGTGAGTGTGCTAGAAGCAGAGTGGCCAGCCCTATGGGTGGACAAACACGTTGCATTTGTGGGTGAGCAATTCGGATGAATTCCTTTTGATATGCAAAAGCATTTCTTCTTTGCAAAGGGATAGCAGAGGCATTCAGGAAGGTGTGAGGAGAGGAGGAGGAAGAGGAAGAGGAAATGAGTGAAGGAAGGGGAGGGAGGGAAGGGAGGGAGGAGAGGAAGGAGGAATGAGAGGAGGGAGAGGGGGGGAGGAGGGAGAGGAGGGAGAGGAAAATGGAGGGAGAGAGGGAGGAAGTGAAAAAGATAGGAGGAGAGAAGAAGAGATGGGTGGATGAGAGGAAGGAAAGTGAGAGGGAAGGAGGGAGGGAGGGAAGAAGGAAGGAGGAAGAAGGGATGAGAGGAGGGAGAGGGGAGGAGGAGGGAGAGGAAAGTGGAGGGAGGGAGGAAGGAAGTGAAAAGGAGGGAGAAAAGAAGAAGGAAAGAGACAGATGGATGAGAGGAAGGAAGGAAAGTGAGAGGGAAGGAAGGAGGGAGGGAAGAAGGAAGGAAGAAGGGATGAGAGGAGGGAGAGGGCAGGAGGAGGGAGAGGAAAGTGGAGGGAGAGGAAAGTGGAGGGAGAGAGGAAGGAAGTGAAGAGGATAGGAGGAGAGAAGAAGGAAAGAGATGGGTGGATGAGAGGAAGGAAGGAAAGTGAGAGGGAAGGAAGGAGGGAGGGAAGAAGGAAGGAAGGAAGGAGGAAGAAGGGATGAGAGGGGAGGAGGAGGAAGAGGAAAGTGGAGGGAGGGAGGAAGGAAGTGAAGAGGAGGGAGGAGAGAAGAAGGAAAGATGGGTGGGTCAGAAGAAGGAAGAAGAGACGGAAGGAGGGAGGGAGGAGAGGGGAAGGAAGGAAGGTGGAAGAGAAGAGAAGGGAGGGGAAGAGGAAAGTGAGGGAGGAAGGAAGGTGAAAGAGGAGAGGAAAGAAGGAGACAAGAAGGAAAGAGATGGATGTGACAGGAAGGAAGAAAAGTGAGAAGGAGGGAGGGGGGAGAGGGGAAGGGAAGGAAAGAAGGAAGGAAGGAGATGGGAATGAGAAGAAGGAAAAAGAAAGGAAGGGACAGGAAGGAGGGAGAAGGAGAAAGAAAAATGGAAATGAGAGGAAGGGAGAGGAGGGGAGGAAAGAAAGAAGAGAAGAGAAGAACTAGGGAGCAAACAGAATGAGATAGGAATTGTCCATTCTTATCGAACCAAATTCCTTTGCAGGCCGAGCAACTTCCTGCTCCACCCCAATTTACCACCTTTCACAAGGTCTCTCCAGCCGCCAGATGTGCTGACCACTCCAAAACGTCCTTGCTGACCGATTCTGGCTTATCTGGACGTGAGCCAAAGCAGAGCTAGTGATAAAAGCAGCTTTCTCGGCCAGGGATCTCCAACCTTGGCAACTTTAAGACTTGTAGACTTCAAGTCCCAGAGTTCCTCCTCAGTCAGTGTTTCTGAAACTTGACAACTTTAAGATGGACTTCGAATCCCAGAATTCCCTAGTCAGTGTCTCATTAACCTTCACAACTTTAAGATGTGTGGACTCTGACTCCCAGAATTCCCCCAATAAGTGTCTCTCTCAACTTTGACAACTTTAAGAAAGATGGAATTCGACTCCCAGAATTCCCTCCTAGCTCATGTCTCTTAACCTTCATAACTTTAAGATGGACTCCTACTCCCAGAATTCCTCAGTCAGTGTTTCTGAAACTTGACAACTTTATGATGAAGTTCGAATCCCAGAATTCCCTAGTCAGCGTCTCTCAAACTTCACAACTTTGAGTGAACTTAGACTCTGAGAATTCTCTAGTCTAGTGGTGGCTAACCTTTTGGGGCTCCTGTGCCAAAAATGGTATGCACGCTTGTGCACATGCGCATGCCAGCACCCAGAAGGCAGTGCGTACACTGCGCCATGCCCCTGCACACGCAATCCCCCCTGCCCCCTTACTTGCTCTGCACCTCCCGGGCTGATTTTCGGCCTGTTTGAGGCCTTTTTCAGCCTCCCAGAGGCTTGAGGAAGGCTTCTGCAGGCTTTGCAGGCCGAAAAATGGGCCCGTTTTGTCACGTCCGGTATTTCCGGAAATACAGGAAGTGACGAAACGGGCCTATTTTTCGACCTGCAAAGGCTTTCCTCAAGCCTCTAGGAGGCCGAAAAAGACTTCAAACAGGCTGAAAATCAATTGTGAGGCGCACGCATGTGCAGTGAAGCCTGCGGCTCGCGTGCCAGCACATGTGGCTCTGCGTGCCACCTGTGGCACGCGTGCCATAGCTTCGCCATCACGGCTCTGGTCGGTGTCTCTCAATCTTGATAACATTATAATGGAGGGACTTCGACTCCCAGAATTCCTCAGTCACTCTCTGTCTCTCTCTCTCTCTCTCATCTTTGACAATTTCAAGATGGGTGGACTTCAAGTCCCAGAATTCCCTAGCCAGCATGGCTGGCTGAGGAATTCTGGGAGTTGAAGTCCACCCGTGTTAAAGGAGCTACAGTTGAGAAACTCTGCTCCAGAGTGTTGAACAAAGTCAGCTGCTGGGATTTATAACATATTGTTTATACCTCAGTCTAATAAGCTATTGCTAAACCATACCTTAGCATGGATGCGCATCACGTTCACATGAAGTTTCACAAGAGTGAAGGCTTCTTAAGCCGCCTTAATTTCAGTTCTGTGATCATTTCCTTGACTGCTCTCTCCAATATCCCCGTTAAGTGGTGTTTATAGTGCAAAACACCTGGAAACACACCTGACTGTGGAAGAGAACATTGTGCTACAAGGGTATGTGTGTTTTGCTTGCACAACCCAAACAGCCTTCAACTTAGGTTTATTTAGTGACCATTCAAAGTTACAATGGCCCTGAGAAAAGGGACTTTAACAGATAACAGATAATCAGAGTGGGAAGGGACCTTACAGGTTATCTAGTCCAACCCCCCAGCCAAGCCCGAGACCCTAGACCATTTCTGACAGGTGCCAGTCCAATCTCTTCTTGAAAGTCTCCAGGGATGAAGCTCCCACAACTTTTAAAGGCAATTTCTGTTCCATGGGTTGATTGTTCTCACTGTCAGGAAATTTCTCCTTATTTCCAAGTTAAATTTCTCCTTGTTCAGTTTCCATCCATTATTCCTTGTCTGGTCTTTGGGTGCTTTGGAGAATAGCTTGACCCCTTCCTCCTCTCTGTGGCAGCCCCTCAAATATTGGAAGATGCTCTCCTGTCTCCCCTGGTCCTTCTCTTCCCTAGACTAGCCAGGCCCAGTTCCTGCAACCATTCTTCATATGTTTTAGCCTCCAGTCCCCTAATAATCTTGGTTGCTCTTCTCTGCACTCTTTCTAGAGTCTCAACATCTTTTTTATAGTGTGGTGACCAAAACTGGATGCAGTACTCTAGGTGTGGCCTTACTAAGGCTTTATAGAGTGATATTAGTATCTCCCTTGATCTTGATTGTATCCCTCTGTTAATGCAATTTAGGATTGCATTGGCTTTTTTGGCTGCTGCTGCACACAGCTGGCTCCTATTTAGCTGGTTGTCCACTAAGACTCCAAGATCTCTCTCACAGTTCCTGCTATTGAACCTGGTTGCACCCAATCTGTATGTGTCCTTTGGGTTTTTCTTTCCTGAATGTAGGACTTTACTTTTCTCTACATCGAATTTCATTTGATTAGATAGGACTTAGGACCATTTATCACACTTACGACCATTGCAGCATGGTCAAAATTCAAACGATTGGCATCTGACTCGTATTTATGACGGCTGCAGTGTCCCTGGGATCACGTGTTCCCCTTTTACGACTTCCTCATGAGCAAAGTCGACGGGGAAGCCAGATTCGCTTAACAGCCGTGTTACTAACTTAAGAACTGCAATGATTCACTTAGCCACCGTGGCAAGAAAAGTTATAAAAACGGGGCAAAACTCACTTAACTATTGTCTCACTTAGCAACATAAATTTTGGGGGTCAGTTGTGGTCATAAGTCGAGGGCTATCTCTACTCACAATACACATTTTCTGTATTCATATACAGTACCCTGAACCAACACACCCTGATTGGGAAAGTTACTGATCATTGTGGGTACAATACGTTTCCTTTAAGGTTCTGGCAAGCCAATCAGGAAAGAGATCTAGTAGATTATTAGATTATTAGAGCGCTGCACACCAGAACAACTAGACACAAGAACAGTTTTTTCCCGAAAGCCATCACTCTGCTAAACAAATAATTCCCTCAACATTGTTCAACTGTTTACAAAGTGTACACTACTATTACTGTTAATCTTCTCATGACTCCTTATCACCCCTCCCCTCCCACTTGTTACTGTAGGACTGTAATTTTGTCACTTGTATCCTTACAATTTATATGGACTGTTTCCTAGTATGATTTGATTGCTTACTTGTATCTTATGCCTATCATTAAGTGTTGCACCTGATGATTCTTGACAAATGTCTCTTTTCTTTTATGTACACTGAGAGCATTTGCACCAAGACAAATTCCTTGTGTGTCCAATCACACCTGGCCAATAAAGAATTCTATTCTATTCCATTCTTATTGTACCCAGTGACTATTATTAAGTGTTGTATCTGATGATTCTTGACTCTTGAGGAATGTACCTTTTATGTACACTGAGAGCATTTGCACCAAAGACAAATTCCTTGTGTGTCCAATCCCACTTGGCCAATAAAGAATTCTATTCTTTCCTATTCTATTCTATTCTATTATCTGGCATAGTAATCAATTGTTTTAATGGTGGGTAGCATCCTGGGGTCATAATGTGTTTCCTGGGAAAAAAACACATTATGAAATAAAGAAAATCCTCGATTCTAGGTTGCACAGAGGACAATTACAATATTTAGTACTATGGAAAGGCGACCCTTTGTCAGAAGCTACATGGGTGAAAAGTTGGGATATAAATGCAGATAGATTGGTTAAACCCATGATGGCGAACCTATGACACGCATGCCGGAAGTAGCACGCAGAGCCATTTCCCCCGGTGTGTGAGAACTCGTCTGGAAGAGCCCCGCTGCGCATGTGTACGCACTGCCACCGCCCGACTGCAGATTGTCGGGTATCTGGCGGGCATGCACAGGGGGGCGGAGGGCGGAGGGCGCAGGAGACACATGTACATGCGCAGAAACAGGCAGTGTGCCCTGGGGGCACGGGTGCATGCACAGATGCATGGCACGCGGCGTGGGAATCACATGTGCATGCACAGAGATTTGCTGTGCATGGCGTAAGAATCATGTGTGTATGCGCAGGTGTGTGGCGCACGCAAGGGGAGCCGAAAAAGGTTGACCACCACTGGCTTAAACAATTTCACGAAC
This sequence comes from Bungarus multicinctus, assembly GCA_023653725.1. Lineage (NCBI taxonomy): Eukaryota > Metazoa > Chordata > Lepidosauria > Squamata > Elapidae > Bungarus > Bungarus multicinctus. The sequence goes on from CM042844.1 coordinate 3,330,741, forward strand.
AATTCCCTGACGAGCCAAAGGGTCCCCTTGGAGGGGGGAGAGAGAGAGTTAAGAAATACATTAATCCCTGGTTGTGTTTTGTTGTATTTTTCAGGATGCGATTCTTTTCAAGGGGGGACGCCTGTCAGCCTTGGAAGCCATATTGAAAGCAGATGCTCCCACGCTGCCATATTTTGAGCCTGGGAAAATGGGAAGCTGGAAGTTCTTGGGATATATGTAATTAGACAAAGTAACATTCTTTTTGTAGTTCAAGGACATCATATTATTGAGCGCATATATGAGGGGAAGTCTTCAGTTGGGATGGATGATGTGTTTTGTTTATTGTATTTTTCAGGATGATTTTTTTCAAGGGGGGATGCCTGTCAGCTTTGGAAGCCATATTGAAAGCAGATGCTCCCACGCTGCCACATTTTGAGCCTGGGAAAATGGGAAGCTGGAAGTTCTTGGGGTATATGTAATTAGACAAAGTAACATTCTTTTTGTAGTTCAAGGACATGCTATTGTGCACATATGTGAGGGGAAGTCTTCAGTTGGGACGGATGATGTGTTTTCTTCGTTGTATTTTTCAGGATGTGATTTTTTTCAAGGGGGGATGCCTGTCAGCTCTGGAAGCCATATTGAAAGCAGATGCTCCCACGCGGCCACATTTTGAGCCTGGGAAAATGGGAAGGTGGAAGTTCTTGAGGTATATGTAGTTAGACAAAGTAACATTCTTTTTGTAGTTCAAGGCATGCGTGCCAGATACCTGACAATCAGCTGTTGGGCGGCGGCAGCCCATGCACATGCGCAGTAGGGCTCTTCTGGGCGATCTCTTGCGTGCCAGCAGAAATGTCTCAGCATGCCACTTCCGGCATGCATGCCATAGGTTCGCCAACACGGGTGTAGGGGGTTGGATCAGGGGTGGGATTCTACCTGGACGGACCAGTTCTATGGAACTGGTTGTTATGATTCTGCCCAGTTTGGAGAACCGGGAAATCACGCTACTGGCTGGTCCTACCCCTCTCCTCCCTGCCCACTCACTCCTTACCTGGCATGCGTGCCATCAAACTTGCCTGCGTTTGGTAAGTTGCTATTTTTCCTTTTTGTTTTCCCCCGACCAGCAGCTGTTCTGCTGTGCCGCGAGATTTAGATTAACTAGAAAGCAGGAAATCGTTGAATTTCTTGCTTTTCAGCTAATCTAAAAGGCAGAGCTGAACCTTCCTTAGGACGGAAGCTTCTATTTTACAGGGCAGACTCAGGTAGCAGATTGCAGAATGGTAGATCTCTGAGTGAATCTGTGATTCTGTGAGCAACTCCATCTGCCTGCCTGCTTTGCCTGATTTTGGATAAAAGTGGCCCTTTTTTTAATAAAAAATTCAATATTTACATAAATATTTATAATATTTACGTACAAGCCAGGCCCAGCCAGTCACATGACCACCAAGCCACACCCACAAATTAGGCCACACCCACTGAAGCGGTTGTTAAGAAATTTGAATCCCACCCCTGGGTTGGATTTGTAGTTTTGATTATTCCAAGGAAGCCCAGAATTTTTCTTTCCTTTTCTTTTTTTTGAAGAATTTTTTATTCTTAGACAAACATACACAAACAAAACATAAAAACATAAAACCATCTTCCAATTATATACATACAGTGTGTCGGTTGGTTACAATTTTTTTGTGCATCTTCTCTATAGTCCTCACTTACAATTATTCATATATATTCTCATATTATCAATCAAATATTTCTGAATACTTTATTATCATTGTTAATCATTCATTTGACTAAACTATTATTCCTTCATATTATGCAAGATGTTCCATATTTTTAAATGGCTTAAATTATAACAATTCATATTATCATCCTATAATAATAATAATAATCCATCCAATAATAATAGCATCTCTATATTTATATTCTATGTAACTCTCTTCTCCTTATATTGTATAATTCTACCTATTTCATTACTTTATTTTATTTTCTAACCGTTGATAAAACAGATCCCAAATCTTATAAAATTGTTTATCTTCTTGTTCTCTAATTTCAAATGTCGATTTATTCATTTCAACACATTCCATTATTTTCTTAATAACTTCCTCCTACGTTGGTATTTTTTCGTTTTTCCCCTTTTTAAGCAAATACAATCCAAGCCTCTGTTAATACATTTACAATCAAACATTTCAATTCCTTACTATATATTTCAGATAAAATTCCCAATAAAAATATCTCTGGTTTCAAGTCTAGGTGTTTTTTTCAGATTCGGGATTCCCCCAGTTGTGCCATTTTACTATGCAAATAAAAAAAAATTCTTATAAATTTCAGCCTTTTATATTTGATTTTTTAACTGTTCTTAATTTTGTATTATCCTCTGTATTTTAATTTGGCTGTGCACCACCCTGAATCCTGTCAGGGAAACAGAGCGGTATATAAGTACAATTAATAATAATAATAATAATAATAATAATAATAATAATAATAATAATAATAATAATAATAATAATAATAATAATAATAAAAAGGAACCTTTGAGAAGATGCCTGTCTTGGACTTATTGTTTGGAGTGAGAGTTGCTGGAACGCTGACAACGCGATCGCCATTTGCAACCTTCCCAGCCAGTGTGATTCACTTAACAACTGCAAAAAAGGTAGTACAGTAATCCACCGCCGACAACAGTTCATTGAGCGACCGTTCGAAGTTACAGCAGCACTGAAAAAAAGGACTGTTTTTCACACTTACGACTGTCATGCTCACGTGATCGAAATTAAGGCGCTTGGAAACTGACTCACATTTATGACAGTGGCAGCGTCCCAGGGATGTGTGTGTGTGTGTGAAGTGATCCCCTTTTGCGACTGTCCGACGAGCAAAGTCAACGGGGAAGCCAAATTTGCTTCACTTAACAACGGCAGCGATTCACTTAACAACGGTGGCATGGCAGGTTGTAAAAGGGGAGAAAATTCACTTCACAAACTTTGGGCTCAGTGGCGGCCGTAAGTCGAGGGCGGCCTGTAAAAGCCAGGCACGACTCACTTAAGCGTTGTCTTGCTTAGCAACGGAACTTCTGCGCTCACTTGTTTGCGAGGGAATTCTGGGAGTTGAAGTCCACCAGTCGTAAAGTTGTTGAAGTTGGGCACCCCTGTTATAAACAATGATTTGAGGGTTTTTGGACCTGATTTTTTGCTTGCTTTGCAATCTCCCACGGCTTTTCTGGGATAAGATGCCATCTTAAACCTTTTCTCTTCTTTTATTTCTCTAATTTCCACCATCGGCAAATACTGAGAGGACAGGAAAACCTGAAGAGCTGGTTTTGAGAGATTATTTAGGGTCATCAATGCAGAAACGTTCTTCTATTGTACACGGATTAAGATATAGTGATTAACATTTGAAGTATCTGTAAGGTGTTTTTTTTTCCCTGTCCCGGGTTTTATTTCCTTTTTATTTTGTAAATTTGTTTTTATTTTTAATAACAAACATAAACAAGTACAAAAACACAAAACACAAAATAAAATCTTCTTTCCATTATACAATGTGTCGGGTGGTACATATAGAATAGAATAGAATAGAATAGAATAGAATAGAATAGAATAGAATAGAATAGAATAGAATAGAATAGATATTTATTTATATACCGCTCCTCTCCCGAAGGACTCGGAGCGGTGTACAGCCATGCAATTAAAAACATTTAAAAACATATCTTTTGTGCACAATATCAATAGTCATTCTCTCTTAATTTTAGGTTACATTTCATAATGTGTCAAGCTACTGTCCTCTTGAGATCGTATTATTATCGAATCATTATTAGACTATGATTACAAATGCACATCAGTCCTTTTCGAGCAAGTCTCAACTTTTACAAAACCTGGTTTATATTTCCTAATAAATCTCAGCCCGGTGGAAATTTGAAATGCTGGACCGCTTGCAAAGAGCGATCTGGAAAATGTAGCCCATGGCTGCAAAGCAGAATTAATTCCATCAGAGAACAATTCAACGACCTACCCTGAAAGTAAGCCCTAGCTTGACATTTTTACACGTGCGCCCAATATAAGCCCTACCTCAAAAATAAACCCTAATTAATTAAGCTAGAGTGGGGATGACAGTGAAAAGGAAGCTGGGAGCGACGCACGCAAGTGAGGTTAGTCAGTGGGTGACATCCCCCGAAATTCAGACCTGGTGCCCTTTTTTGGTGGCAAAAAATATAAGACAGGGTCTTATTTTCGGGAAAACACGGCAAATAGGATTAACCCACTAGCAGCAGAACTCATCACATGGCAAAATTTCCTAAGGACATTGCATCAGCCCAAACTTCAACCAAACCTCAGCTCAGACAAACTCCTAGCGTTTGTACATGGCCCCATGGGAGTCTGACAACCGTCAATAGAATACATGTTCTTGCACAGGAACAGGAAGCTGAAGTTCAAAGCTTAAGAGAAGGTATAAAATCTCAACCCCATGTGTTCAGCTGCACCAGAGACTCATGGGCTTGGTGGTTCTGCTTCATCATTAAACCCTCTTTCCAACCAGTCTCCATGTTTCCGGTGTCTTTCTCCCGGCTTGGAACTGAACCAGAGGGATATTTCTTCCAAACATTATTATCTTACTACCGAGCAGGGGGCTGGACTAGAAGACCACCGAGGTCCCTTCCAGCTCTATTCTATTCTAAATTCCTTGACTTACAACACTTCATTCGAAAGTTACAATGGCCGTGGAGAAAGTGGCATTTCTGCTTGGTTTTACCCTGACAACCAGAGTCAAGGGAATCAAAATCCAGATGCTTGGCAATTGATTCGTATTTATGACGGTCGTAGAATCCCGGGGTCATGGGATCCACTTTTGCGACCTTCCAACAAGCAAAGCCCATGGGGGAGTAGTCAGATTCACTTAACAACCATAGGGCTACCTTTAACAATGGCAGTGATTCACTTAACAGCTGTATCACTTAGCAACATAAATTTTGCATTCCGTTGCGGTTGTAGCTCAAGGACTGCCTGTATTTTCCTCGATCTTTTGTCAGATAATTTTACACTTACAAACCACAGTGGAGCCTAAAATGTCCAGGCTAAGCGAGAAAGTTGTTATGTGAGTTTTGTCCCATTTTACAGTCTTTCTTGCCCCGTTGTTAAGTGAATCACTGCATTTGTTCAGTTAGTAACTGGCTTCACCATTGACTTTGCTTGCCCGAAGGTTGCATTCAAAATTATAAAGGCATGAAAAAGTGACTTACGACCTGTTTTTGCCCTTAATGACCATTGCAGCATGCCCTGTGGTCACATGATCCAAAGTCAGACACTTGGAAACTGGCATGTACTTATGATAGTTGCAACTGTCACAAGGTCATGTGATCTCCTTTCTTTTTCCAAACTACTTTTTTTAAAAAAGTAAATTTTTATTAGTCATATTTCAAATTAAAACACCACATTTACACTCGTTACAGCGTTCAGGTTACGGTATTCACACATATTGACCTAATTGTTATTATTCTATTATGTTATATAGTTTTTTTTCTACTTTTAACTTATAACATTATTTACAAATATATATACATTACTTCCCCATTTTACTATATCTCCTATATACCCAAGAAGATAGGCTCAAGATCCAGATGGATCTTGACAGACTAGAACACTGGGCCATATCTAACAAAATGAAATTCAATGTAGAGAAAAGTAAAGTCCTACATTTAGGCAAGAAAAACCCAAAGGACACATACAGACTGGGTGAAACCAGGCTCAATAGCAGGAACTAGGAGAGGGAACTTGGAGTCTTAGTGGACAACCAGCTAAATAGGAGCCAGCCCTGTGCAGCAGCAGCCAAAAAAGCCAATGCAATCCTAAATTGTATTAACAGAGGGATACAGTCGAGATCAAGTGAGTTACTAATACCACTCTATAAAGCCTTAGTAAGGCCACACCTAGAATACTGCATCCAGTTTTAGTCACCACACCATTAAAAAGATGTTGAGACTCTAGAAAAAAAAGTGCAGAGAAGAGCAACCAGGAGGATTAGTGGACTGGAAACTAAAACCAATGAAGAACAGTTGCAGGGACTGGGCCTGGCTAGTCTAGGGAAGAGAAGGACCAGGGGAAACAGGAGAGCATCTTCCAATATTTGAGGGGCTGCCCCAGAGAGGAGGAGGGACAGTCAAGCTATTTTCCAAAGCACCCAAAGGCCAGACAAGGAAGAATGGATGGAAACTGTACAAGGAGAGATTCAACCTAGAAATAAGGAGAAACTTTCTGACAGGGAGAACAACCAACCCATGGAACAGAAGTTGCCCTCGGAAGTTGGGGAGCACCATTACTTGAGACTTTCAAGAAGAGATTAGACTGCCATTTGTCAGAAATGGTGTAAGGTCTCCCGCTTGGGCGGGGGGGGGGTTGGACTAGATGACCCACAAGGTCCCTTCCAACTCTGATTATCTGTTATCTGTTCATGTAACAACTTTACGTCTGTTCTCTGACCACTGGTACCATACATTCCAGATCTTATAGTATTCCGTTTCTTCTCTGTCTTTTAACTCCATAGTTAACCTATTCATCTCTGCACACTCAAGAATCTTTCTTATTACCATTACACCTAAGGGAGTGTCACCTTGTTTCCAGTTTTGAGCAAAGGCAATTTTGGCTGCTGTTATTATATCTATCATAATATATTGCATTGTTTTGCAGATATTTTGTTTTAGTATGCCCAATAAAACTAGTTCTGGTTTCGTCTCAATTTTTTCTTTAGTAATTTCTTCTAACCAATTCTTTACTTTTCGCCAGTATTTCCTAGCTTTAGGACAGGTCCACCACATGTGAAAGTAAGTTCCTTGCTTATGGTTTTATCTCCAGCATTTCGCTGATCTGTTTGGGTGCAAACTTCTGATAATTAAAGTCAATGGGAGGGAATCCAGATTCAACTTGTCAGAAGGTTGTAAAAGAGGATCCCATGGCTGTCGTAAAAAAAGGGGCACAGCAATTGTTGTAAATACACACACCCTACCTTCTGGGCTCAGTGTGTGGTTGTAAGTCGAGGACCACCTCCCCCCTGATGGCTGTTCTACTAAAAAATTAAGGAAAAAAGGAAAGAGATAAAAATAAGAAAGCTCCAGTTTAATCAGTGGAGCAATTAAGCAGGACTTTCCTGGGCTCAGATTAATACTTTAACTATTATTTACAGTGGCTTTGCAGTGAGCAGAAAAACACCTGGTTTGTTTTCATTTTTTTAATGTGCAAAAATACTGGGTGGTCCCTCAGCCGATCAGATTTACCTTTGCACCATCAGAAAAAGCCCCGGCAATTTTCTTAGAGATTAAAAGGGAGAAATTATTCCCAATTTTTTTTTTTTGGCCTTAAAGGTTCCCTTTTTTTCATCTGCATATGACTAATTATTCTTGCCAGATGGGGCTGTTTTTTTTTCACACCATTGTTGCGGTCTGTCCTTCCTCTTTCACTTCTCTTAAATTGGGTTTTAATTGTTAGCAGCTTTCAGTTCCTGCTTGAGGGATAAAGGCACCTGTGAGAGATTTAAAGGCCTGGTCCTGCTGAGGAAACCTAGGAAGCTTTGTTGTGTGTCTCAAACTTGGCAACTTTAAGATGGGTGGACTGCAACTCCCAGAATTCCCTAGAATTGACGTCCACCCATCTTAAAGCATGCTGGCTGGGGGTTTCTGGGAGTTGAAATCCACCCCTCTTAAAACAGGCTGGTTGGGGAATTCTGGGATTGAAGTCCACCCCTCTTAAAGCATGTCGGCTGAGGAATTCTGGGAGTGGAAGTCCATCCATCTTAAAGCATTCTGGCTGCAGGATTCTGGGAGTTGAAATCCACCCCTTTAAGCATGCAGGTTGAGGTATTCTGGGAGTTGAAATCCACCCATCTTAAAGCATATTGGCTGGGGAATTCTGGGAGTTGAAGTCCACCCCTTTTAAACCATGCTGATTTGGGGATACTGGGAGTTGAGGTCCACCCCTCTTAAATCATATAGTCTGAGGAATTCTGGGAGTTGAAGTCCAGCTTTCTCAAAGTTTCCAACGTTGATAAATATCAGTTTGGAATTTCTGCTGGAAGTTTGGAAGCAAGTTGTCAGGGGTCTTAACCATTTCCTAGATCCGTCATTCCGATGTGCTGTGCTTCCCTGCTCTCCGCAATGGACCGATGTGAATTCCAGAAGGCAAGGATGCAGGGTACATATTAAGCACTCCAAACACTCATGTCTGGAATGGTATGTAGGGTCTCCTGCTTCAGCAGGGGGTTGGACTAAAAGACCTCCAAGGTCCCTTCCAACTCTGTTAATCTGTATCTACAGTTTTCAGTGCCGTTATAACTTCCAACAGTCACTAAATGAAGTGTTCTAAGTCGAGGACTTCCCGTAACTACACACGTGCTGACGAAAGATGAAAACCAACCTGTTTCATGCTGCATTCCCACCACCTGTTTATCCTAAGGAATTAATTTTTGGGGTTCCCTATCAGAAACATATCATTCAGGCTGAGTTTTATTTGCACTATGTAGCTGAACCAGGAAAATAATAATAATAATAATAATAATAATAATAATAATAATAATAATAATAATAATAATAATAATAATAATAATAATAATAATACAGCCAAAAGCCAACCAAGCCTGTGATACAAAGACAGAAATTTAGTTTATGATTGACCTGGTTCTACGTGCTGCCTGAACCCAGAGGTGTGCAATACTCTGAGATACCTTTGTCCGTTTTTAATCCCAATATTGCACACTTCTCCGGTCGGCACGTAGACGCCTATTTTCTGGTAAACAGAAGGCGCCAGAGCTGTTCGTGACCCTCAGTGTTTCTGAGTAAATTTTCAATGGAAGGGCTGGGCCCAAATATTTGATTGCTTCGTACAAACAGAAGATTGGAAAAGCAGGCCCTGGTGTGTAACCTTGGGGCGCCCAAATTGCTAGACCTTCACGTCCGCCTTGCCAACAGCTTGTTTTGATTTCTGGGGGATGTTTTTCGCTCCCTCCCCAAATTGCTTCTCCTTGACCCTGTGAAATTTCAGCCAAAATGATGGGAATGATGTTCTGGTCCCCTGATAACTGGGCCTTCAGGGGTTTGGGGGATTTAGAGTAGGGACGTCCGACCTCAGCCGTTTTAAGATTTTGTGGGGTCCAGCCATCTTAAAGGATGCTGGTTGGAAGATTCTGGGAGATGAAGTCCACCCCTCTTAAAGCAGGCTGGCTGGGGGATTCTGGGAGTTGAAATCTACCCCTCTTAAAACAGGCTGGCTGGGGGATTCTGGGAGTTGAAATTTACCCCTCTTAAAAGAGGCTGGCAGGGGAATTCTGGGGGTTGAAGTCCACCCCTCTTAAAGCAGGCTGGCTGGGGGATTCTGGGAGTTGAAATCTACCCCTCTTAAAAGAGGCTGGCAGGGGAATTCTGGGGGTTGAAGTCCACCCCTCTTAAAGCAGCCTGGCTGGGGATTCTGGGAGTTGAAATTTACCCCTCTTAAAAGAGGCTGGCAGGGGAATTCTGGGGGTTGAAGTCCACCCCTCTTAAAACAGGCTGTTTGGGGGATTCTGGGAGTTGAAGTCCACCCCTCTTAAAGCAGGCTGGCTGGGGGATTCTGGGAGTTGAAATCTACCCCTCTTAAAACAGGCTGGAAGGGGAATTGTGGGGGTTGAAGTCCACCCCTCTTAAAGCATGCTGGTTGGGGGATTCTGGGAGTTGAAATCTACCCCTCTTAAAGCATGCTGGCAGGGGAATTCTGGGGGTTGAAGTCCACCCCTCTTAAAACAGGCTGTTTGGGGGATTCTGGGGGTTGAAGTCCACCCCTCTTAAAGCAGGCTGGCTGGGGGATTCTGGGAGTTGAAATCTACCCCTCTTAAAACAGGCTGGAAGGGGAATTGTGGGGGTTGAAGTCCACCCCTCTTAAAGCATGTTGGTTGGGGGATTCTGGGAGTTGAAATCTACCCCTCTTAAAGCATGCTGGCAGGGGAATTCTGGGGGTTGAAGTCCACCCCTCTTAAAACAGGCTGTTTGGGGGATGCTGGGAGTTGAAGTCCACCCCTCTTAAAGCAGGCTGGCTGGGAGATTCTGGGAGTTGAAATCTACCCCTCTTAAAACAGGCTGTTTGGGGGATTCTGGGAGTTGAAGTCCACCCCTCTTAAAGCAGGCTGGCTGGGAGATTCTGGGAGTTGAAATCTACCCCTCTTAAAGCATGCTGGCAGGGGAATTCTGGGGGTTGAAGTCCACCCCTCTTAAAGCAGGCTGGCTGGGGATTCTGGGAGTTGAAGTCCACCCCTCTTAAAACAGGCTGTTTGGGGGATTCTGGGAGTTGAAGTCCACCCCTCTTAAAGCAGGCTGGCTGGGAGATTCTGGGAGTTGAAATCTACCCCTCTTAAAGCATGCTGGCAGGGGAATTCTGGGGGTTGAAGTCCACCCCTCTTAAAGCAGGCTGGCTGGGGATTCTGGGAGTTGAAGTCCACCCCTCTTAAAACAGGCTGGCTGGGGGATTCTGGGAGTTGAAATCTACCCCTCTTAAAACAGGCTGGCAGGGGAATTCTGGGGGTTGAAGTCCACCCCTCTTAAAGCAGGATGGTTGGGGGATTCTGGGAGTTGAAGTCCACCCCTCTTAAAGCAGGCTGGTTGGGGGATTCTGGGAATTGAAGTCCACCCCTCTTAAAGCAGGCTGGTTGGGGGATTCTGGGAATTGAAGTCCACCCCTCTTAAAGCAGGCTGGTTGGGGGATTCTGGGAGTTGAAGTCCACCCCTCTTAAAGCAGGCTGGTTGGGGGATTCTGGGAATTGAAGTCCACCCCTCTTAAAGCGTGATGGCTGGGGGATTCTGGGAGTTGAAATCCACCCTGCTTAATAAAGCACGCTGGCTGGAGGATTCTGGGAGTTGAAATCTACCCCTCTTAAAGCATGCTGGCAGGGGAATTCTGGGGGTTGAAGTCCACCCCTCTTAAAACAGGCTGGTTGGGGGATTCTGGGAGTTGAAGTCCACCCCTCTTAAAGCAGGCTGTTTGGGGGATTCTGGGAATTGAAGTCCACCCCTCTTAAAGCGTGATGGCTGGGGGATTCTGGGAGTTGAAATCCACCTTGCTTAATAAAGCACGCTGGCTGGAGGATTCTGGGAGTTGAAGTCCACCCTACTTAAAGCAGGCTGGTTGGGGATTCTGGGAGGTGAAATCCACCCCTCTTAAAGCATGCTGGTTAGGTAACACGGTTGTTAAGGGAATCAAACCATGTTTTAAAACGATAAAGTAACATTCAGTAGGCATAGAAGCATTGCTTTATTTTGTTTTGAAATCATATTGCACTTTTACTTCCTGCAGTTGGATAAAACATGGGGGGAAATCATACGAGATGATTTGAAAATAATTCGGTTAAGAACTTGTGATCATCTTCTGTGGAAATTCTTGCAAAAGAAAACTGAAGTAGCTTATAACTATTTCTTTTTGTTGCAAACACAAATGTTATTTAAAAGTGTTTTTGCAAGTTTGGCTATCCTAAAATGCATTGACTTCAACTCCAGAATTCTCCATTCAGCTGTGCTGGCTGGGGAATTCTGGGAATGGAAATCAACTCATCTTAAAATTGCAGAAAGTGTTGGACTTTCCATTGGCTCCAACTGCCTGGGAATTTTCCAATTCCTAATCCAGTTGGGATTAAATAGAAGGGAGCCATTAGAGACACAATGAGTCTTTTGCAATCAGGAATGTTTAATCATTGGATCTTTAATTAATTGCAACTCATTCCTATGTTTGTGTCTCTCTCCCAGCTTGTAATTAACGAGTTACTTTGTGATGCACGTTTGGTGTTTGAAATTGGTGAGGCATTTCATTTTTGCTTCTATTAAAAATCTTTTTTGGGATTAAAAAATTGGTATATCGATATATTGAAAGATCTCCAACCAGCTTGGCCTTATTTCCCGCCTTTTTGCTTTGCTCCGCCCTCTCTCCAACCGTCAAAGGCCTTCTCCTGCCATCTCCCGCCTCCTTATTGGCCGACGGCAATGCCAATCGAGACGAAGGCGTCCTTTTTCGTGAAGGCGCCACTTGGGGCCTGAGGTGATTTCTATCCCGCGTTTCCCGCCTCATGTGGTTCCCTCCCACTTCTGACAGGCTGGAGCTCCGTGATCCACGTGTGTCCATTTCTCATTCTGACGTTATATTGCTGAACATGAGGAATACATTTAATCTTCCCCTTCCCAAGGGTTGCTAAAGGCCTCGTACTAACATTCCCATTGCCCGCGGCAAGGGTGAACGATAGGCCGGCAAGCTGCCAATCCTAACAGTCCCGCCCTCTGCATGAAACTTGCCGTGGGGGGGGGTTGAAGAAGTGGGCGCGAGCGACGAAATGCGGAGGTCTAATTACCCACCAGGATGACCGATAGGTCGGGCCGGCTGCCAATCCTAGCAGTCCCGCCCTTCCTCGTGTAACCTGCCGGGAGGGAGGGGAGATTGGGCGAAGAAGGGGATTGGGACAAGGGGGCGCGGAGGCTGCCGCCAATCAGCGACGGGCGGTTGGCGCGAGCGGCGAAAGGCAGTGCTCTAATTGGCCGGCGCCTTCGCTTATATATATGCACGCCGCGGAGAGGACCGCGTGCAGTGGAGGGAGAGAAGGAAGAGGCGGTTGTACCTCTCGCTTGCTGGTGAGCTTACGCAAGGGCGGGGCCTGCGAGTGTCACGTATTCCGCTGAACGAGCTGCCCTTCGCGGGGAAAAACCGGCCGGGGTTGGTGAAACACCGCACGCGGGAGCAAATTTTTTTTTTGGGGGGAGAGTGTTTGCATGCATGCACGTAGGAATGCGACCATGCACGCCTGCATTGCATGGTCCCCTTTTGACTGCGGGACCCGCCTGGACGGGTGGGAAGCTTTGCCCGGGGGAGGGAGAGGAGGAAGGACAGCCGCTGCAAAGCCCCGGCTGCTGCGGCCTGCACCATGTGCTTTTGGCGAGGCCATTTTGGACGCCGGAAAGCTGGGAGAGGGTGTCTCTCCAAGCAGCCCCTGCCCCAGGACTGGCCAGAAAGGGGACAGGCCTCGTGTGGACGTGGCTGGGTGGGGAGGCTCTCGCGGCGTGGAGCGTTTGGATGGCCGCCATGTGCCTCGGAGCAGGTTAAGCCCAGCTGCATGCTCAACCTTGGAGGAAGGAGGAGGAGCCCGGGGGCTCTCGGTCGCCCCTTCTCTCCTTGCAGGGCAAGACACCCCTCCCAATGGAATAAGCACCTAAATATGTATTATAAGCGCCTAATTTATATTTATATTCTAATGCAAAAGTGTCTCTGGGCGGCTTGCAATACCATTAAGGCAAGAAGGTCCAACCTTGGCAACTTTTAAGACCTGGAGACTCCAACTCCCAGAGTTGGAGTCCCCAAATCTTAAAAAAAGCGGTGCTGGCTGGGGAATTCTGGGAGTTGGAGTCCCCAGGTCTTAAAACGGGTCTTCCAACTTGACAGCTTTAAGACTTGTGGAGTTCAACTCCCAGAATTCCTCCTCTCAGGAATTCTGGGAGTTGAAGTCCACAAGTCTTAAACTTGCCAAGTTTGAAGACCCTTCTCTTAAAAGCTGCTCTGGCTTGGGAATTCTGGGAGTTGGAGTCCCCAGTTCTTAAAAGTTGCCACGGTATAATGGTATGGAGGTGTCCAAATTGATGCATTGTGCACCCAATTTCCATCCACCCACCCCTTAGGAAGGGATCTTTTTAAAAATCTATATGTTGGTTTGATTAAAGCTTGTATTGGATTCAGGCATGTGGTGGGAACCTGCCTTGCTTTTCTTGTTTCTGTGACAGTGGAGGATTTACTTCCTTCTTGAGCAACAGTTTCCTTCACTGGCTTGAGGTGCTTGTTAAAGTTAAATCTTCCTCTCCTGCAGTAATGGCTGGTAGTTTGCGAGTGACCTCTTTGTCCTCTGATGTTGCAGAAATTCGACTCCCGGACAGGAGGAGTTAAATATTGGAATTGCTTTTAATGTCTTAAAAGCGGAAGGTCTCAATGAGCATTAGGCTTTGGTAGTTGCTGCAAAGGAAATGCAGCAGTGACTGATGGTTTGACTGAGTAAATTAACATTGTTGGGCTTCTAAGCCACGATTTAGCAACTTTAAATGAGTTTGAGAGCCACTTTCATTGTCCCCCCAGGCGAGGAACCAGGAAACTATGTTAGTGAATTCTAATCCTGCCTTAGGCGTGAAAGCTGGCTAAATGACTTTGGGCCAGTCCTTCTGTCTCAACCCAACCTACCTAGCTGGGTTGTTTTGTGGGGAAAAGGCAGGTTGGAGAAGTTTTCAGCCTTGAGTTATTTATAAAAATTAAAGGGGATAAAAATCTAAACCCCATTCAGTTGAACTATATAAAAAAACATAATTATCAAGTTTATTATAAAATGAATGAAATTATATTAGTTTAGATTGCATTATAAAAAACTAATTTTAAAACTAAAGCTATAAAGCTAACCTACAGAAACTACATCTTTAGTATTCTGTGCCCACCCTCTCTTGTTAATGTTATAATGTTTTTAAAGATTAGTTTGCTTCTAATCAGAATGATTAGATTTGTTCTTGGTTTAATATTCTTGTTCTTGGTTTAATATTTTAGGAACTGTTTCTTGCTATGCCTATGTGTATTTTCTTGTAGAAGAAAACAAAATTTAATGATGTTTAAACCTATGAATGACACCACCACCCCTTCCGTGTTCTCTCCTTCACAAGGGACTTGCTTGAGAGGGTTTATATCCCAATAATTATGCTTATAAATATAGTAAACTATAAATAGCAATTTTAGTTTTATTCTTTTCCTCATTCTTTCCATCATATGCTTGCCTTTTCCTACTACTGCCTCCTGAGTCAGTACTTGAATTGTCCACCATAACCTTAATTTTCCTTTCTTAATCATTGCTTAGGCTAATTCTATATATGGGAGAAGCAATTTTTCCTTATATGCATCATTTATAGTACACCTGATAATACTTGAATGGAAAATAGAATTTAGTGTCAACCTAAATTTTGTGGAGTTGCAGACATGGGGGCTGACTTTAACAAATAGATTTGTATATGAGACTTAATTTAAGTCTCCCCTTTAGGAAATTTATCTTTAAATATTACCAACTGGTAAAATTAAAATCTATGGAGGAAGTAAGTTGCTTTATCGAGGAAGTAGCATAAATGCTATATATGTATACACACACACACTCTCCACTGTTGGAAGTTAACCCACACTTTCCAACACTACAAATATATTTAAATATACTATCAACTACGCCAAGTTTCTTGGCTCTAATACAATAGTAAAGTTTTATCTACACAATGTTGTGCTTTTTATTTTAACAGTTTTATAAGTATATGCCACAAATCCAGTCAAATACTTGTTTGCATTTTTTAAAAACTTACCTTGCAACAAAGAACAATTTGGGCAGTTAATACAGTATAATACATTATCAAAGATAATTTCTCAGCAATCCATGAACGCTTTTGTCTTATTCGTACATAAATGCAAATTAAGAGTTCCTTATTTTAGCTAATCTTGAAGGGAAATAGAAAAGATGTGGTTTGCTGCTTCCTCAGCAGTAATTTACATTCATTACTTGTTCAGATAATTAGGCAAGGCCATATAAAACGTATGAAGCTTTTTCATATCTTCTAGAAAGTAAAAGTCAATCTGAAAGGGTTGTTACAAAAGAGACTGTATGTTTCATTTGTATTTATTCAATTTTTAAACTATGAAGTATTGCCTCAAATTTGCAGCGGCCTATTTCTTCATATCTTCTCCTGAAAAGGTGGGGTCTGATTTGCTTCATATCTCACCCATGGCAGTCCCAATTAGCCAGAAAACATCCAGTTTTCCTTGAAACGGTTAATCTGTTCTAGCCAGAACATGTGCAGGCACTGAACTTGCCAAGAATTAAGATTTCTTATCGTTGCCTGCAACTTGAGAGCGGCTTCTCCTTTAGCTGTAAAACTGCTCTCATTACATTGATTCTAAATACGCAAACGTTTAAATACCTTTTTGGAGGTTTTTTTGGAAAGAGCAAAGCACGGAAGTGAGTTAAACCTTGCATTTGAGCCCAAAGCTGGTTGCTAAGTGAACCAATTAAGTCAATTTGGCCTCATTTTACGACCTTTCCTATCACCATTAAGTGAAACCCACAAATGTTAAATTAGTAACTGGGTTAAGTGAATCCGGCTTCCCTATTGCTTGTCAGAAGGTCACAAAAT
Source organism: Bungarus multicinctus (assembly GCA_023653725.1). NCBI lineage: Eukaryota > Metazoa > Chordata > Lepidosauria > Squamata > Elapidae > Bungarus > Bungarus multicinctus. The sequence goes on from CM042844.1 coordinate 3,346,879, forward strand.
GTCATAAATACGAGTCAGTTGCCAAGCATCCGAATGTTATTCAGGTGACCACAAGGATGCTACAACTGTCATAAGTGTGGGAAATGGTGCTAGGTCCCTTTTTTCAGTGCCATTGTAATTTTGAACGGTCACTAAATGAACTTGAGAGTCAGCGACTATATGTAGTTGTAGCTTCCTTTTCAGGGTTTGCCTTTTCAGGTACAAAAATCCCAGAAAGTGTACAAGTTTGGGTAAAAAAAAAAAACACCAGAGTCTGAAATAGGAGCATTGGGAATTTTAAGTCTGGACAATTTGGTGCAGGACACTATCGACCTCATGAGCTGCTATAAAAGGCAGCACTTAATGTACCTTATGCAGAACTGGCTGAAAGTCAAACCCTTGTTTAAAATGTTAGGCAGAGCAGCTGGGAATAATACAGGGAGTCCTCGAGTTACAACCACATATAGAAGGAGAGAAGTTATAATAAGACTGGTAGTCCTCAACTTGCAACTTCATCTGAAGCCAACATTTCTGTTTGCCAAATCGGTTAAGTGAGTTTTGCCCCCTTTTATGACATTTCTTGCCACTGTTGTTAAGTGAATCGCTGCAGTTATGTTGCTTAGTTCACTGAATCCAACTTCCCCCATTGACTTTGCTGGTCAGAAGGTCGCAAAAGGGGATCATGTGACTTTGGGACATTGCGACCATCATAACTATGAGTCGGTTGCCAAGCATCCAAATTTTGATCACGTGACCATGCTGCAGCGGTTATAAGTGTGGAAAATGGTCATAAGTCCCTTTTTTCAGTTGCAACTTTTTCGGTCACTAAATGAACTGTTGTAAATTAAGGAGTACCTGTAGTAAGCCAATCCCCCCTCCCAAAAAAGAAAGGGATGGGAAAACCAGGGAATCCCACCAACCTCTCAAACAATGGCTGGTTCACACACACACACACACACACACACAAATAAAAAGTGTAGAGGACTATATTCAAAGCAGCATCTGATAAAACCAATTTTTCAAAAATAAACCAAGTTAAATCAAGGAAGACAACACTTTGGTAACCTCCATACCACAGCAAGATGGACTTACTTCAGTATTTTAATCCAGGTAGTCCTTGACTTAACAGTGACCAAAATTACAGCAGCATAAACAGAAATAGCTTCTGGCTATTTTTCATACCATTTGCAGCATCCTTGTGGTTTACATGATCCGAATTTAGACACTTGGCAACTGGCTCATATTTATGACGGTCGCCAACCGGGATGATGCGATCCCCTTTTGTGAGCTGAGGAGTGTGGAAGCCAGATTCACTGCACAAACCCATCTCTAACTTAACAATTTCAATATTCGGTGAAACACTGCAATTCTCAACTAACAGCTCTTGGCAAGAAAAGCCATAAAATGGGACAGAACTCTCTTAACAACTGCCTTGCTTAGCAACAGAATTCCTGGGCTCAATTGTGGTCATAAGTCAAGGACTACCTGCAAATCACTGTCTAATAAGAGTTAAGGAAAGGGGAAGCAAAAGAACATAATCACCGATGTTTGTCTAAGGCACACCATGAGATTATATAATTGCAATTTAAAAGCAATTTCTCTTCTGATAGCTCTCAACTGTATGCCTTGAAATGATCGTATTGGCAAAAACCTAAGATGAGAAACAGACGTCTATGTGTATTTGTTCTCCACTGCTCTGTTTCTAGTGCTAATCCTGCTTTTATCGAGATCTTTTAATCCCCAGAATTTGTCCCAAATCTACATTTATGTTGATTTTGTTGTATTTCCTATTTAGCACCGTTTGTGGGTAGTAAGATTGAGCCTGTTTGGACATCAGCTCCTCAGCTTTCCAAGTTTGCATACGGTTTACAATGGGGAATGCGAATAGAAAAATCTCTTTTCTAAATGTAAATTTTGCTGAAGGTTATCCCGGCTACACGAGGGAGTTGAAGCCTCATGCTTGGGCTGCCCATGTTTGCATTGCTGTTATGAAATTGTTCTCACCCTTAAAGTTTTGGATTAATTCCCTGCATTGGATCCTATATTCTATATCTCAAGTCAGAGAGGTTGGTTACTGGCTGTGGAAGTGTTCTGCTTTCTGGCCGTTGCCAGGTTATTGTTAGCATAATGTCAGTAAGCATTTAACTACTACATCGGACATGAGCTAATGCCTGGAAATCTCATTATTCATTGATAATACAGTAACTGCAAGAGCCGAAGGGCGTGGTTGCTGAATCTATGGGAAACAATGCCGGGTTCTAATATCGTTTAACAAAATAATAAAGAGTTGGAAAGGACCTTGGTGGTCTTTTAGTCCAAACCCCCCCCTGCTCAAACAAGAGACCTGCACCATTTCAGACAAAGGGTTGTCCAGTCCCTTCTTAAAAGCCTCCAGTGTTGCAACACCCACAATTTCTAGAGTCTAGTCCTTCCACTGATGAATGGTTCTGACTGTCAGGAAATTTCTCCTTAATTCCAGGTTGCTTCACTCCTTGATTAGTTTCCATCCATTGCTTCCTGTCCTCCCTTCAGTGCTTTGGAAAATAGGTTGACCCCCCGCCCCTCTCCCTCTGAAATACTGGAAGATTGCTGTCGTGTCAACCCTAATCCTTCTTTTCATTAGACATGCCCAATTCCTGCAAATGTTCTTTATATGTTTTAGCCTTCATGTAATCTAATGCAGTGTTTTTCAACCTTGGTGCTTTGAAGATGTGTGGACTTCAACTCCCAGTATTCTGGCTGAGGAATTCTGGGAGTTGAAGTCCACACATCTTCAAAGCACCAAGGTTGAAAAACACTGATCTAATGTACAAGATGTACATTAAACATGTACCATGCAGAGTGGTTCACAATGATCAAATAAAATTGCATTATTAAACAAATCAATACTTTCTGGAGGCCTGGTAGCTGTACCTTTGTAAATTACTTTTTATCCCAATGAAGCATTGCTAAGTTACTATGTTCTCTGGCTTCTAGGTTCCAGTTAAATAGCTGAAGAAATCTGGAATTATGGATCACGCCAGGAAAGCAATATTTAACATGGTAAGGATGTTTGTGTATATAAGAATGAATATGGCAGAGTAAGATTAGAATATTGTTATGCATTTTACCCCCATCCGTCATCAGTTTTCAACCCATTGCTGTAGACGGATAGTCCTTGGTTAGCTGCCTTTTGTTCAATGACCGTTATGATTGGTCCTCAAAGTTCTGGCTGTCTCAGCGCTTCTGTGATCATAATCTGGGCACTTGGCAACCAGCTGGCACTTACGTTTGACGCATACATGACCATGTATGATTTGCAAACTTCCTTGACAACCCACAAGCAAAGCCAGTGGGGAAGGTAGCAAGTCGCTTGGGGAAGCCCACCCCATGCCCCCTTCTCCAGCCCCTCTGCATTCACCAGCCACTTGCACCCCCTCCCCAAACATTGCTGTGCCCATACCGTACCTGCCTAGTCACCCATGCACCCTCACTCATCTGGCATGAGCTCTCTCCACACCCAGCTGTACTCAGGCTGCTCCTCCTCACCCCTCTGTGCACCCCTTGAGCCCTCCCACCCAGTGCCTCAGATAGAAAGCCCCTACAGAGAGAGGTGAGGACAGTGGAGAAGATTATAGGAAACGCGCTTCCTGTTATTCAGGATGCTGCTTATAAGCATTACATGCTTAAGAGCTCAAAGCAGCATGAGAGATCCCACTTCACGGTCTCTTTCTGTTGCTCCCCTCTGGAAGGAGGTTTCAAAGTATTTCTAGCAGGACTTCCAGATTCTGGAACCGCTTTGTTCCCTAAGCCGTCCTTCTGGCAAACTCACAAGATTCGTTTCTCTCACCATGTACATCTGAACTAGACTGTGTTGTATCTCCATGTCCTATAATATATGTGGGTATATGCATAATTTTGTATTTTGTCATGTTTATGTAGTGTATATTGGAGGTGGTGACCCTTTGAGAGCAGAATGCAACGAAATTTCATTTTAATGTATGCCGATTGGTGCACATTCAAAGTGACAATAAAGCTATTCTAAGTCAATAGCCACTTGTCTGCCTGCTGGCCTACCACCTGGGACCTGCAACTTTCCGTTGGCTTCCTCACTGACTTGGTTATTGGAAGTCGGCTGGGAGTTACAAGGAGCTGCTCCCTTAATGATCCAAGATTATTCCTCGCTTAACAACAATGATACAACAATTACAACATGCCATGTCACACATTTTGCCTACATTAGCAATGGAAATTCCACACCCAATTGCTGTTGTAACTCAAGGACCGCTTGCAATCAAGAAGCTGCTTCCGTTGCAGGTGGCTCTACTTCGCTTTGCCAATTGGCATGCAGTTAAGGGAGGCCTGCTTAAAATTGCTGAATATTCATTGGCTAACTGGTGCAAACCTGGTGTGCCTGATTTTTTACTCCTACAGGAAGCTAGCTGAGAGTATGTCAGACCACAATGTAATGAACCAGCCCCTGAGAAGCGCTCCAGGCAGCAAGGAGAAGAATGAGGCAATCTCTAATTGAATCCTAGCTTCATTTCAGGGCTGTGGAAATGTGTGTAGAGAGAACTGTTTCAGCTCCTGTGACTCTTAACACAAATAAAATAAAAGAGAGCCAGTGGTTTGTCCTAGTGGTGAAGACGCCAAACTAAAAACTAGGAAACAGCGAGTTCTAGTCCCACCCTAGCCATGAAAGCTGGCTTGAGTGACTTCGGGCCAACCACCAGGAGATGGTGAGTTCTAGTCCTGCAAAAGCCAGCTGGGTGACTTTGAGCTGATTACCAAGAAACTAAACAAGACAAAAACTGCATAACGACATACAAACAAGTTACACAATTTAATATAAAATTTAAGATAAGAATACTGAGGGGGAAGATATGATTATTTAGCAGCATCTTAAATGCTGAAAGTGGGAACCAGGTGCCTCTCTCAAGGGAGTGTATGTACCAGTGTGTCAAACCTCTGACAACATGCACGCAATGGACATAAGTGTGAAAAATGGTGGTAAGTCACTTTTTTCAATGCCGTTGTAACTGAACAGTTGCTAAGTAAACTGTTGTAAATCAAGGACTATCTGTATTTATGACCAGTGCAGTGTCCTGAGGTCACTTATTTGTAAACCTTCCCAGCTGACCAGCACAGACAATGAGGGAAGCCAGATTTTCTTAATAACCGCATGATTCACTTAGCAACTGCAGTGATTCACATAACAACTCTGGTTGTAAAACAGGGCCCAACTCCACTCTCTTGCTTAGCAATGTAAATTCTGTTGGATTCTGTTCTGGTGTAAGTTGAGGACCGCCTGTACCTGAGTCAACCCAAAGGTTGATCAGGTTAATCAGTTAGGATTAAAATAAAAATAAGAGACTTTAGAATAACTTTATTGCCATTTTGAACGTACACTAATCGGCACACATTAAAATGAAATTTCCTTGCATCCAGCTCTCAAAAGGGTCACCACCTCCAATATACACTACATAAACACAACAAAATAAATACAGGAATAAATACAAAAATGTGCATGTACCAACATATGTGACATGGAGAAACAACACAGTCTAGTTCAGATGTATACATGTACATGGGAGAGAAATGAATCTTGCGAGTTTACCAGACGGGTGGCCTAGGGAACAAAGCCGTTCCAGGATCTGATAGTCCTGCTTAGAAATACTTCAAAACCTCCTCCCAGAGGGGAGCAACAGAATGAGACCATCATGTGTGTGTGTGTGGTGGTGGGGGTGTCTTTAACAATGCTTTGAGCTCTTAAGCACATAGCGCTTGTAAGCAGAATCCTGAATAATGGGAAGTAGCTTTCTATAATGCGAGCCATCACTGACCTGCGAACCTTCCGGCGCGCACTGAAGACCCACTTTTTTCAACAGGCCGGTCTGGCTTAGTATCATTGGAAGGTTTTTAATTTTTCTAACTTTTAACTTTTTACCCTTTTTAGTATTCTATCGTAATTTTAACCTCAGCCACCAATTTAATCTTTTTAAATCTATTTTAAATTTTCTTAATTGATTGTATTGTTTTTTACTAGGCTGTACACCGCCCCGAGTCCCAATTTGGTGAGAGGCGGCGGTATAAAAGTTTAAGAATAAGAATAAGCTTCTCCGCTGTCCTCATCATTCTCTGTAGGGACTTTCTACTATCTGAGGCGCTGCTGCCACCAAACCAAACAGGGATGCAGTGTGTTAAAACCTTCTCCATTGTGCCTCTGTAAAAAGTGGCCAGGACAGAAGGAGACAAAACATGTGCTCTCCTTCTGAATGTACATTCCCCAAGAACAGGACATGATCTTTAGGACATAACAAGATTTACCCACCCCCATCAGAAGATACAAAGAGATACTTTCAGCAAAAGATACAAAGCTCACTACATCGCATGGCCCCCTGGAGCATCTCAATCACAAAAACCGGATCTACCGGTTGCGGCCCTTTCTGGATCGGGGCGCCCTGCGCACGGTCACTTAGGCCCTTGTCACCTCTCGCCTGGACTATTGTAATGCTCTCTACATGGGGCTCCCTGCGGGGAGCACTCGGAGACTCCAATTGGTGCAAAATGCGGCCGCGCGGGTGATTATGGGGGCATCGCGTAGCGCCCACGTGTCGCCTCTCCTGCGCGAGCTGCATTGGCTGCCGGTGGCTCTCTGGGTTCACTTTAAGGTTCTAGTTTTGACCTTTAAGGCGACCCATGGCATGGGACCAGGTTACCTCCAGGACCGCATTCTGCCGGTGATCTCCAGCAGGCCGGTGCGTTCTCACAGGGAGGGCCTTCTCCGGGTGCCGTCGGCCTCTATGTGTCGTCTGGCGGCCCCGAGGAGTAGGGCCTTCTCTGTGGGGGCCCCTGCCCTCTGGAATACTCTGCCACCTGAACTTCGTACCAGCACGGACCTGAGGGCCTTCAGGCGCGCGTTGAACACCTGGCTCTTTGAGCAGGCTGGCCTGGGCTGAGGTAGTTTTAAATTGTCTCCGAATTTTTGATTTTAATTGGGTTTTAAAGTTGGGGGGTGGGTCTTATTAATATAGTCAGCCATTATTTAATTGCTTTTTAATTTTTGTATTGTTTTTTGGGGTTTGGATTTGGCTGTACACCGCCCTGAGACCCTAGGGAGAAGGGCGGTATAGAAATCCTACAAATAAATAAATAAATAAATAAAACCTCAGAAGCCTATAAAGGTCCATCCATCCATTTGGTCAGCTGTTCCTTCCAGCTTCCAAGCCCCGTAGCACTCGTGAGCCGCACCCTGCATAGCAGGAAGCGAGATTGTGTTGTTTTTTTGTACAAGGAAAGGGCAACTTAACTTACTTCCCCCCCCCCCCCCCCCCCCCCCCCCCCCCCCCCCCCCCGCACTCTCGTGGGATCGAATCTCCTCTCTCTCTAGTTCGGAGCGGAACCCCTCTCCTATACTCGCTTCAGTTTGGCCCGACAGCCGGACGGGGACAGCAGCCGCGTGGAAATGAAGCTCTCGGCCGAGGAAGAGGAGGCAGGGGAGAACGGCATGATCGACCATCTGCCCCCCAGGAGAGCCAATTCCAGAAGGCATCGGCACCTGTGCTGCGTGTGTGGCGGGGTGGCCTTCCTGTTCCTAATAGGTAAGTTGAGCAGAGGCGCGATTTGGCTGCTGAGAAGCCTTAACGGAGAGGGTCGCGTGGTCGCTTCTCGCAACCTTCTGGCAAGCAAAGTCAATGGGCGGAAGCCAGATTCACTTAACAAACAGCCGCGTTTTAACAACTGCAGTGGTTCATTTACCTGCGGCCAGAACATTTTGCAAAATTGGTCCAAACTCACTTAAAGGCATGGTCTCACTTAGCAACAGAAATGTTGTGGTGGGGGGGAATCAGTTGTGGCCGTATTGTCGAGGGCTACCTGTAGTGCCGTGCCAACTTTTTTAAAAAATAATCGTGGAGTTCTCAATAGCGTCGTGTTGTTCTTAGGTAGGTTATCGTTACTTAAATGGCATTTACATTTTCTGTTTTTAAAGAAGAAGCTGAGAGTAAGTGAACTGCATTGAAAGAAGTTGGAAATCGTTTATTTTATTTCTTTTTTTCCTCACGCTATCCCCCTTTCTCCCTGTTTTCCATTGCCTTTATTTTCATTTGTATTTTATATTAAGACAAAAACATACATCTTTTCAACAATGTCTGTGGAGATTCTCAGTCATCCAGGTCATGGATGTCGCAAAGGTGCTTCCTCACACACCCCTCCCCCCCCCCCCCCAAAAAAAAAAAAAAAAGGCAACTGGACTTCCTTGGTTTTTTTCCCCCTGGAAAATGTTTCCCTTCTCATCCAAGAAACTTCTTCACTTCCAACTTCAGAAGAAGCTTCTTGGATGAGAAGCGAAAGGGATTCCAAGACAAAAACTAAGCAAGCCCAGTTGCCTTGGGATCTTTCCAACAATGCAGCTGTGTGCGAATTGTGCTGTCTTTTCCGATGTTACGCCTTCACCCATTCAACCCTGATGCCTTCCATCTGCTCACCTTTTGCAGGATTTTTGTTTGGCTTCATATGTTTCCGTGCCCGGATGCCATCAGTGCCAGAGTGTACCAATGGCGCAGCGTCGCCAAAAGTCTTCACTCCATCTGAATACTCTGAAGCCAACAATCCCCCGTCCGATCCAGTCCTCTATTGGGGAGACCTGAAGAAATTACTGGCCGATCGGCTAGGCAAGGCCAACTTCCAAGAGACGATCCGGTAAGGATTTCCTGATAGTCCCTTCTGATGTAGAAGAAAGTGTTAGCATGTGGACACCTGTGGGTCTGGCTACGTTGGATGCGGAGTAACAGAGTTGGAAAGGACCTTGAAGGTCTTCTAGTCCAACCTTAATACCTTTTCTGACAAATATTTGCCCAGTCTCTTCTTAAAAACATCCAGTGATGGGGCACCTACATTTCTGAAGTTCAGTGATTAATTGTTGTCACTCTCAGGAAATTCCTCCTTAGTTCCAGGTTGCTTCTCTCCTTGATTAGTTTCCATCTGTTGCTTCTTGTCCTGCCTTCTGGGGCTTTGGAGAATAGGTTGACCCCCTCTTTCAGGCAGCCCCTCAAATACTGGAAGACTGCTGTCATGTCATCCATAGTCCTTCTTTTCATTAAACTAGACAAACCTAACTCCCGCAATTGTTCTTCGTATATTTTAGCTTTCAGTCCCCTAATCCTCTTCGTTGCTCTTCTCTGCACTCTTTCTAGAATCTCAGCATTTTTTTTTTACTGTCGTGGAGACCAAAAATGGATGCAATATTCCAAGTCTGGTCGTATTAAGTTTTTAGAATAGAATAGAATAGAATAGAATAGAATAGAATAGAATAGAATTCTTTCTTGGCCAAGTGTGATTGGACACACAAGGAATTTGTCTTGGTGTAAATACTCTCAGTATACATAAAGAAGGAACATTTGTTAAGAATCAATCATAATGTACAACACTTAATGATAGTCATAGGGTACAATCAACATCAAATCATACTAGGAAACAGGATACAAGCAACAAAGTTATACACGAGTGGGAGGGGATGGGTGATAAGGAGTGATGAGAAGATTAACAGTAGTACTAATAATAATAGTAATAATAATAATAAGTCTACGTGCAATAGCACTTAGACTTATATACTGCTTCACGGTGCTTTACAGCCCTCTCTGAGCAGTTTATAGAGCCAACTTCTTGCCCCCCTATAATCTGGGTCTTCATTTCACCCACCTCGGAAGGATGGAAGGCTGAGTCAACCTTGAACCGGTTGGGATCGAACTGCTGGCAGCCGGCAGTCAGTAGAAGTTGCCTGCAGTACTGCATTGTAATCACGGCGTCATCACTTTATAAAGTATTATTTAACAGTTTGTGTGAAGATGATGGTCTGATAGAACTTCTGACTTTTGATGCCTTTGCTTCTCTTACAGGAATGTGTCCTCCAATAATCACGAAGCCGGCAGTGTACAGGACGAGGTGCTGGCCTATGACATCCACAAGAAGTTTGAGTCTTACAACTTGGACAAAATCTGGGATGATGAGCATTATGTCCGTCTCCAAGCCAGGTAGGAAGTTTGGCTCAAAACGTCCACGGGGGAGTGGGCGGGTGGGGGTGGGGGTGTCTTCTCTTCAACCGGCTCCTACTCGCACTCGGGAAGGTTGCCGTTTGGGCTCCTGATCTAATGGTCAAGTCTCGTGAAAAAGATCACTTAGAAAAGGAAGCCAGTTTGGTCTAGTGGTTAAGGCACCAGGCTAGAAAGCAAAGAATTGTGAGTTCTAGTCCCGTCTTAGGCATGAAAGCCAGCTGGGTGACTCTGGGCCAGTCACCAGGAGACTGTAAATTCTAGTCCCACCTTAGCCACAAAAGCCTGCTGGGTGACTCTGGGCCAGTCACCAGGAGACAGGGAGTTCTAGTCCCACCTTAGGTACAAAAGCCTGCTGGGTGACTTTGGGCCAATCACTAGTAGACTGTGAATTCTAGTCCTGCCTTAGCCACAAAAGCCTGCTGGGTGACTCTGGGCCAGTCACCAGGAGACGGGGAGTTCTAGTCCCACCTTAGCCACAAAAGCCTGCTGGGTGACTCTGGGCCAGTCACCAGGAGACGGGGAGTTCTAGTCCCACCTTAGGTACAAAAGCCTGTTGGGTAACTTTGGGCCAATCACTAGTAGACTATGAATTCTAGTCCCACCTTAGCCACAAAAGCCTGCTGGGTGACTCTGGGCCAGTTACCAGGAGACAGGGATTTCTAGTCCCACTTTAGCTAAGAAAACCGGCCAAATGACTTCAGGTTAGTTTCTCTCTCAGCCCAGCTCTCCTCACAGGGTGGTTGTTGTGGACAAAATAGGAGGAGGAAGTTGTGTTGGATACGTTCGCCTCCTTGAATTGTTTGTAAAAATAAAGATGGGATATAAACAAACAAGGCACGTGCTTCCCCTGTACTGCTCTTGAGGGGTACACCTATCTTCTGGGCATCGGAGGAAATCGCATGGTATCTGGGGGATTATTGGGAGCTGGTCTAGGTGCCCAGCTCCTATTGATGGTGTCGCAGCTGGGCCACATAGTTACCTGATCACAGTTGATGTCATCCCTGCCAGCTTCCCGTAGTTCCTTGGGGAAGTTGGCACGAGGGATGCTCACGTAATGACCCATGTAGTCCTTGCTTAAGGATGGCAATTGGAATTGCTGTCGGTAAACCATCCGGTTATGTGACATTGCAATTTATGACCAAATTGCTGTAATCGCTGGCTGCTTAGACTTCTTTTTTTTTTTTTGGGGGGGGGGGGGGGGGGAGGGGTTCATTTGTTTTACGTACCTTTTTAATTTCTGCCAGCCACCCAGAGTTGTGTATTTTAGATAGGCAGCCTTGGAAATTGAAATAGATATTTTTTAAAATGCCGCATGGAAGCCTCTCTAAGGGGTTTACAGAGTCAGCCTCTTCCCCCCCCCCCCCACCCCCAAACAATCTGGGTCCTCATTTTACCCACCTCGGAGTCAACTTCGAGCCTGATGGGATTCGATCTGCCAAATTTCAGGCAGCTGGCTGCAGCAGAGTAGCTCGCAGTACTGCACTCTAACCACTGTGCCAGCGAGCCTCTTATATCTTATACAACACTATTTTTTTAGGTCTTCAAATGTAGTTTCTTTGGAAAATGCTGAAAACACAATTCTGGAGACACCCAGTGCTTTCGTAGCCTACAGTGAAAACGGCCAGGTTTCGGTAAGTCTCTCCTACAGCTCAGTAGCTTTATTCTTCCCAACTGGACACCCTCAAAGAAGATTTAGGAAAACAACATAAACCATAAAATACAAACCATGTTATAGTCATAAGAAGTGAAGCAAATACCGTATTTTTCGGAGTATAAGACAACACTTTTCCCCCCCCGCTAAAAGAGGGTGAAAATTTGGGTGCGTCTTATACACCAAATCTAGCTCCCACCCACGAGGCCAAAGACCCGAGGAACAGAGGCAAGGGTGGTTTATCCCTGCAGCCTGGAACCATTGATTGAGGTTATTCCCACCACTCAGCTGCTCCTGCTGAATCAGGCTGCAGTGAAGCTGACCTGGCTGTTGGCCATTTGCTGCAAGGACCTGTCAGAGTTTGCAGTGACCATCACATCCAGTGAGCACACACAAGTAACTGATTCAGCAGGATTCCATAACTTCTCTTTATATATAATATGACACATGAAGTAAATATACAATCCCAAAAGCAGGTCTTCCAAAGTGGTAGTAGATACAAGCAAAACACAAGCAGAGGAGAGGAGTTTCACTTTCACAGCAGCAAGCAGCTTTAGTACAGAACAGTGGAGCTAAGCCACGCCCAGGCTCCTTGCTGTCTCCTTGCTCACACAACTCTTTCATTTTCCAAACAGCCCTCAACTCTCTCACACACTGACAGGACGCTAGCCAGATGAATACTGATGGATGCTGGTAGGCAGAGGCAGGACTTCCCCCCCCTTATTTTCCTCCCCAAAAACTAAGGTGCATCTTATACTCCAGAGCATCTTATACTCCGAAAAATATAGTAAGTTAATAGGGAAGATGAGAAGGACAGTAGGTAATACAGCCCTACTATGTGGTTTGACAAAAAAATACTATTGTATTTTGTGTGTCACACACAATACTATTTTATAGTATCTTTCTGTCAGACCACATAGTAGGGCTGTATTACCTACTGACTTTCTCATCTTCCCTATTAACCGATTTCCTTTGCTTCTCATGACTATAACTTTGTATTTTATGATTTATGTTGTTTTAATTTAGTATCCTATTACAACTTATACGTCGTCTGCTTATTGAGTATCCTATGACTATCACTTGAGTATTGTACCTTATGATTTATGGTGATTGCATTTTATAATTATGATGGTGATTTATTGCCTGTATGCACACTGAGAGCTTATGCACCAGAGACAAATTCCTTAAAGGTGTCCCATCACACTTAGCCCATAAAGAGTAAAATAATTCTATTCTGTTAATTTTTGCAAATATTCTTCCTTCAGAGAAATTGGAGGTGGAACACCCCCTAAAAATCTCATAATTCCCTCCGCACTGTCCAACTATTTACAAAATCTGCACTCCTATGACTATTAATCTTCTCATCACTCCTTATTGCCCATCCCCTCCCACTTGTGACTGTAGGATTGTAACTTTGTCACTTGTATCCTTATGATTTATATTGACTGTTTCCTAATATAATTTGATTGCTTACTGTTCCCTATGACTATTATTAAGTGTTGTCCGGATGATTCTTGACTCTTGACGAATGTATGTTTTCTTTTATGGACACTGAGAGCATTTACACCAAGACAAATTCCTTGTGTGTCCAATCACACTTGGCCAAGAAAGAATTCTATTTTATTTTATTTTATTCTATTCTATTCTTCATTCCAATATTCTATTCTATTCTTCATTCCAATATTCTATTCTATTCTTCATTCCAATATTCTATTCTCTATTCTGTTATTCTATTCTTATTGTATCCTATGAGTATCATTAAGTGTTACACCTGATGATTCTTGACTCTTGATTAATGTATCTTTTCTTTTATGGACACTGAGAGCATTTGCACCAAGACAAATTCCTTGTGTGTCCAATCACACGTGGCCAATAAAGAATTCTATTCCATTCCATTCTGTTCTAATTCTACATTCTATTCTAATTCTGTTCTACATCCAATTTCTATTCTATTTATTCCAATATCCTATTTGATTGTTTCCTAGTATGATTTGATTGCTCTTGACGAATGTCTCTTTTCTTTTATGGACACTGGGAGCATTTGCACCAAGACAAATTCCTTGTGTGTCCAGTCACACTTGGCCAATAAATTCTATTCTATTCCCTACCTGCTAAGGTCCACCTCAGATGTTGGCCAAGGTTTATTGTAAGACTGCTTGATGGGAGCTATGTGGTCTGACTAACCTCCTCTGTTGTAGGGCAAACCAGTTTTCGCCAATTATGGCCGTAAAGATGATTTCAAAGGCATCCTGGACAAAGGCATCCTGGTGAATGGCACAGTGGTCATTGTGCGAGCTGGCAGTATTACTTTTGCCGAGAAGGTAAAATTATTTTTCTTTATTCCATTTAGAAACTACCGATGTCCCTCACAAGAGTGTGACTCTGGGCAGTCAAATACAAAGAAAAGACATAAACCGATGTAATACAAAGGTTAAAACAAGAACATATTTAAAATTCGGAATGAAAAAGCAGAATTAAAACCCTGCATCTCTGCCCTCCCCGAGCGAGTCGACAGGGTTGGTGTTCTATGAGAAGTGGAAATTGTGACATTCCCCCAAAACATGAACAGTGTGAAAGTAAGAGAAGCCAGGTGACGGGCAACTGAGTGACAGTTCCAGCCGTTGGCATTCTCGGTTGCCCAATCAGGTCATCTAAAGTGATGCTATCAATGAGAAAAATCCTCGGAAAATGTTCTTTGTAGTCTTATTAAACTTGCTTCGGATGACGCTCTTCCTGTCTCCCATCAATTTATATGTTTATAACGTTCAGCAAAATTTTGAAAACGGAACAAATGACAAAGAGGGCATGCAATAAAATACTAGTGGCTAGCAAAAGAAATGGCAGAATTTAACATTCACTCCTCTAGTCCTTGGGGAATCTCTGAGCTTGGTTATGCTAAACCCTTCTCAGTACTGATGGTGTTACCTAGTTGGGTAATGAAATGCCTGCAAGGAAAGAAGCTTAGAGAGTATCAAGGACCCCACAGTCCTCTTCTTCCTCCCTCCCTCCTCAACCCCCTCGCTCTTCTCCTGTCTGCAAACCCTTCCCCCCCACCCCTTATAGCAGGGGTGGGATCTTGACAGGGTTAACTACCAGTTCGTTGATTTACAAGATTCGGTGATTTACAATGTGCTTCCCTGCACGCTGCCTGGGGCGCGTGCTTGTAAATGGTCATCAGCACGCTGCATGCAGAGAAGCAGCCTTTGAAAAAGCTCTTTTTTTCCTGATTTTTGAACTGCAGCTGTGCCTCGCACGGCAGCTGAAGTTGAAAAAGCAGGAAATAAAGGTCAGGTAAGAGCCCGGGCAGGCGGGTGGGCAAAAAACATCAGCAGACATAGAACCGGTTCTATGTCTGCTGCTCTTTAGAGCTACCGGTTCTACAGAGGTGGACGGAACCAGTAGAAACCCACCCCTGCCTTAATAGCACTGATGATGATACCTAGTTGGGTAATGAAACATCTGAAAGAAAACAACCAAGCTTAGAGAGCACCAGGGACCCCTCTTCCTCCTCTCTCCAAACCCCTCTCCCTTCTAGCACTGATGATGTTACCTAGTTGGGTAATGAAACATCTGCAAGGAAAGAAGCTTAGAGAGCAGCAGAGACTCCACAGTCTTCCTCTTCTTCTTCCCTCCTCCTCCTCCTCCTCCTCTCTGCAAACACCCCCCCCCCCCATTCCTTCTAACACTAATGATGTTACCTAGCTGGGTAATAAAACGTCTGCAAAAAAAACAACAACCAGCCAAGCTCAGAAAGAATCAGTTTTCCTATCTCTTATTTTAAGTTTGCAGATTGGGGTGGGGGTGGGGAGTAGAAAATCTTATCTTGGGAGCAGAGCTGCTTCACTTTTAGAACTGAGTGGAAACGTGGTCGAAAGGAGCGGCGTAGAGTTCAGGGGTCTCTGGGGAGAGAGGTGTCCCATTACTTGCCAACTCCCCGTGCCCCTTGGCTGCTTTTCCGCACCCCAGTACCAAAAAAAACCCACCCCATCTCTCTCTGTCTCTAGGTTGCCAACGCCAAAGCCCAGGGCGCTGTGGGGGTGCTGATCTATCCAGATCCCGCTGACTACAGTAACCTTGGACCAACCATGGCTCTCTTTGGACACGTGAGTTTTTTTGGGGTTTTTTATTTTTATTTTTTAACCGTTTCCTTGATCCGTGAACTCCCCGTGCCTCTTTTTCCAGCAGAAGTCTCCCAACTTAATTTTAAGAGCCGTGGACTTACCGCTCCCAGAATTCCCCAGTCAGCCACGTTAAAAGGGAGGGAGTTCCCCCCCCCCCCGGTCATTAAGTGGATCTGGCTTTCCCTTGGGATTTTGCTTGTCGGACGCTCGCAAAAGGGGACTACGTGACCTTCCCGGAACCATTGCAACCGTCATAAAAGTACATGCCAGTTGCCAAAGCGTCTGAATTTGGATCATGTGACGCTGGGGAGGCTGCAAAAAGGTCATACATGTGAAAAAAATGTCCCTTCATTACTTTTCAGTGCCGTTATAACTTCAAACGGTCACTAAATGAATGGTTGCAAGTCGAGGACTACCTGTAGACCAGGCCTGAGCTGGTGGCATGAAGGACGTGGGAAGAAACTCTTCAATTTATGCATTTATTGCTGCTTTCTGTTTGTTTTTTTCCCTTCTTTCTGAAATTCTCCTTTTGCCTTTGCAGGCTCATCTTGGTACCGGTGACCCTTATACCCCTGGGTTCCCTTCCTTCAACCACATTAAGTTCCCCCCTGTCAAGTCTTCGGCTCTCCCCGGCATCCCCGTCGCCAGTATTTCGAGCTCGGCCGCACGACAGTTAATCAGGTAACTGCCCCACCTGTCTTCAAACTTCTTGCCTGTAGATTTGAGGGTCGAGACCGATAAAAGCTCCGTTATTTCAACCGTTGTTGTCCTCTCCCTCTCTGCGCGAGAACCTGAAAATTAAGCTGACAAAGAGGAATTTATTTATTTATTTATTATTTATTATTTCATAATTTTATATACCGCCCTTCTCCCGAAGGACTCAGGGCGGTGAACAGCCAACTAAAATACATACAAAACACAGATATAAATACGATTAAAAAAGAATTAAATTGCGGGCTGCCCAAATAAAAATCTAAAAAAACCCCGGTTAAAATAAGTTAAAACTTTCGTACCCCAACCAAACTAATCTAAAACCCCTTATTTAAAATCCCATTTGAGTCAGCTCAGGCTGGCCTGCTCAAAGAGCCAGGTCTTCCAGGAATTCCACTGTGCAAACTTGTTGTTAGTGACAGATGCAGCTGCAGCGCAACCGTCGTCATTTTCCAGGAGGGGGGTGGAAATACTTGATTAAAAAAAAAGGGCTTCTAACTCCGTAGCGTTTAAAAGAACAAGGACAATAGCAATAGTGCTTAGACTTATAATAGCGCTTCCAACCCCTCTCTAAGCAGTTTACAGAGTCTCAGCATCCTGCCTCCAAAAATCTGAGTCTTCATTTTACCAATATCAGGATGATGGAAGGCTGAGTCAACCTTGAGCTGGTCAGGATCAACTAATTCTTGGCATTGGGCAGAGTTAGCCTACAATGCTGTGTTCTAGGGAAGGGAAAGGAAAAGAAAAGCAGTAGCATTTAGACTTACATACCACTTCACAGAGCTTTACAGCCCCCTCCAAGCCGTTTAAAGAGTCAGCCTCTTGCCCCCAGCAATCTGGGTCCTCATTTTAACCACCTCAGAAGGACAAAAGGCTGAGTCAACCTTGAGCCTGGTGAGATTCGAACTGCCAAATTGCAGGCAGCTGGTAGTCAGAAGTAGCTTGCAGTACGGCACTCTTAACTACTGCACCGTGACCGCTCTCCACAATGCGGGTAGTCCTGGACTTAATGACCATAATTGAGCCCAAAATTCCTGTTGCTAAGTGAGATAGTTGTTAAGTGAGCTTTGCTCCAGTTTACGACCTTTCTTGCCCAGTTGTTAAGTGAATCATGGCAGTTAATAAAGTTAGTCACACGATTGTTAAGTGACTCCGCCTTCCCCATTGCTTGTCAGAAGGTCACAAAAGCAGCTCCCGGCACACTGCAACCGTCATAAATACGAACCAGTTGCCAAATGTCTGAATTTTGATAATATGGCCAAGGGGATGCTGCAGCGATTGCAAGTGTGAAAAGGGTCATAAGCCACTTTTTTTCAATACCGTTAAAACTTTGAACGGTCACTAAATGAATAGTTACAAGCTGAGAGCTCCCTGTGTCCTGTTCCTTGAAATACCAAGAAATAGAAATTTTGTGTTTAAATTATGACAGCGTCAGGGTTCCAGAAAACCTCCACTCCAAACAATAACTCCGACACAGACCATCATCTCAAAAAGTTCTGTTTTAATTGGATAGTAAAGTGGCACAACGGGGGAAATCCCAAATCTGAAAGTTCCGGGCTTCCTTGCAATAAGTAAAAACTACAAAATCCATCCCCTGCACCCATCCTTGCATCACATGCAGGGCTGGGTTTCTCCCAGTTCTGTCCACCTCTGTAGAACCGGTAGCTCTGAAGAGCAGCAGACATAGAACCAGGTTCTATGTCTGCTGATGTTTTTCCGGGGTCTTACCTGATCTTTATTTCCTGATTTTTTTCAACTTCAGCTGCCCGACGAGGCACAGCTGCAATTAAAAAAAGCAGGAAAACAGGGCTGTTTCAAAGGCCGCGTCTCTGCACACAGCATGCTGATGATGAGTTACAGGTGCGGGACTCACAGCTCGTAAATCCCAAAGCGGTAGTTAACCCTCTCGTATCCCACCCCTTGATCACATGCCCCAATCACCATCCGCCCCAAACTTGAGACTTCCTCTCACTTACGTGCAAAATAACATGACCTTGATTTAGAAAAAGAATGTTGTTATGTCTCACTACCTACACTCCAAAAAATTCCCCCCTCCCGTTTTCCCAGGCTCAAAATGTGGCAGTGTGGGAGCATGTGGTCTCAATACGGCTCCCGACAGTTTTGAAGGTGCCTGGGCATGTCACGGGATGTTGCAAAAGTGCACCTTAGGTAACATAAAGAGTAATGCGTTCCGGTTCTGCTTTCAGCATTCTGGATGGGCCAGACTGTCCCGCCACCTGGCAACACACAATCTTCCACAAGTGTGGTACCTCTCCGAAAGGAACGAACGTGAGGCTCAACGTTAGCAACCCCCTGGTAGAGAAGAAAATCTTGAACATCTTTGGCGTGATTAAAGGTTTTGTGGAACCAGGTGAGCATACACCCCCCCCCCTCGAGGCCGTGTAGAGTTTGGAAGAAAGTTGGGTCTGAATAGGAATGGGACAACTCTCCACAACCAACTTGCTGTGGCCAACTCGTCATGGCCAATTCACTGCAGGACAAGTTTAACAATTCTGTTTCCTTATTTCAAATAAACGTTATTTTAATTTTCATTCCATTCCCATTTCATTCTGCCCCGTCTTTTGCATCCTTTCTTGAATGATTCTGTTCCACCATTTCTTTGGTGTTAGTGCAACTCTTAAGTGTGTTGTAAGTTAAAGTCAGTTGTCCTGCAGCGAGTTGGCCGTGGCACATTGTCAATAGATCCGGTCTGAGCACAGCTTCCTTAGCATCCTTTCTGGTCCTTTGTGAATCTTCTGGTTGGAGGGTGGGGGGGACACTGAAGGACCCCAAATCAAAACATCCCCAAAGCCTTTCCTGGGATATTCGTGTCGTGCCCTTGTTGGGGTCAGATTCTGAGGGGGAGATTGAGCAGCTGACAGGGAGTGGGAGTGTGGCTCAGGTGGCTGTGGAAGACACGGGGGAAAGGCGCAGTCCAGCTGGGCATTTCAGTGGAAGACCCAGGGCCACCTCCTAGGGCACACAGGGAGGAACGGAGAAGGGAGCAACGTGGCTTACAGGGGAGAAAAAGGCCTTGATCCCTTTCATTAGTTGCAGCTGGGAGAACAGGAGATAAGAAGGGCGTTTGCACACAGCACCTTGCTAGAAGCAAAGCGTGCATTATCTTTGGGTTTTGGCATCCTCCCAAGTGCGGGTGCTACGTTATCCTTTGGAAGTCTGCAATTTATCATCCTGGCCTGCCGCGTTAATTACTTCAGTGTGGTTAGTTTGTTTATTTCTAACTATCTTTACTTTGGGTTCGGACTGCGTTTACTCCCTTCATTATACTGGTTTTGAAAGAGTTTGATCTCCAGCCGAGGATAATTGGACATTGGAGGCTAAGTTGAAGTTTTTAAAGGGTTAGGGTGATAATGCACTGAAAAGGGCTTTGGGCAATTCCTATTATAGTTCTCCCTGGAGTAGGTCTTTGTTATGTAAAATAGGCTGCCCCAGGTTAGAGTAATGGCCCATTAGCAAAGGTGAGGGGTGAGTTTCTGCCTCTCTTGAGTTTCTATTTTTCTTTTTAGGGGAAATACTCTGCCAAATTTTTAATATTTCCTAGGATATGTCATTTTTCTAGGAGAGGGGTGGGTGCTAACTTCCTACATTAGCGACAGAAACTTTGGGCTCCCTTGTCGTAAGTCGAGGATTAACCAATAAAGCGATCAGAGTCAGGCCTGCCTCCTTGCCAGGTGTGTCCCTAGATACTCGTTACAACTTTCCACTGCCCTGTTGACCCCCATCCTAGAACTTTCCGGCTGTCCCAGCCCTCCCTGCTTCGTTGCCATTTTGGATTCTGTGAGCCCGCTCTCTCTTGCAGATCGCTATGTCGTGATTGGAGCTCAGCGCGACGCCTGGGAAAACGGAGCGGTGAAATCGGCAGTTGGGACGGCCCTGTTGCTGGAGCTGGCCCGCACCCTCTCTGGGATGGTCAAAACCGGTAAGGCTTTTGAGGGAAATGGGGAACAAGAGGAGACAGTCTGCTGTTTTGGGGGGGAAGGGGGCCTGAACTGAACGGGATCGCTGATTTCTCTCTCCTGTGCTTGGCAGATGGCTACAAACCTCACCGAAGTGTCATCTTTGCCAGCTGGAGCGCAGGCGAATTCGGAGCAGTTGGTGCCACGGAATGGCTAGAGGTAGGAGCTGGGGTTTTTTTTTTTAAAAAAAAATTAAAACACTTCTGTGCTACAGAGCCTCTTTTTAGAATAGAATAAATATTGGATGAAGAATGGAATGGAATTGAACAGAATAGAATAAATATTGGGATGAAGAGTAGAATAGAATGAGAGAAGAGAAGAGAGAATAGAATATAGAATAGAATAGTATTCTTTATTGGCCAAGTGTGATTGCACACACAAGGAATTTGTCTTGGTGCAAATGCTCTCAATGTCCATAAAAGAAAAGAGACATTCCTCAAGAGTCAAGAATCATCAGGTACAACACTTAATAATAGTCGGAGGGTACAATAAGAATAGAATAAAATAGAAATAGAACAGTACAGAATAGAATAAGGGAATAGAATAGGATTCTTTATTGGCCAAGTGTGATTGAACACACAAGGAATTTATCTTGGTGCAAATGCTCTCAGTGTACATAAAAAGAAAAGAGACACTCGTCAAGAGTCAAGAATCATCAGGTACAACACTTAATAATAGTTGGAGGGTACAATAAGAATAGAATAGAAAATAGATTAGAATAAAATAGAAATAGAACAGTACAGAATAGAATAAGGGAATAGAATAGAATTCTTTATTGGCCAAGTGTGATTGGACACACAAGGAATTTGTCTTGGTGCAAATGCTCTCAGTGTCCATAAAAGAAAAGAGACATTTGTCAAGAGTCAAGAATCATCAGGTACAACACTTAATAATAGTCGGAGGGTACAATAAGAATAGAATAGAATAGAAAATAGAATAGAATAAAATAGAAATAGAACAGTACAGAATAGAATAGAATAAGGGAATAGAATAGGATTCTTTATTGGCCAAGTGTGATTGAACACACAAGGAATTGGTCTTGGTGCAAATGCTCTCAGTGTCCATAAAAGAAAAGAGACATTTGTCAAGAGTCAAGAATCATCAGGTACAACACTTAATAATAGTCGGAGGGTACAATAAGAATAGAATAGAATAAAATAGAAATAGAACAGTACAGAATAGAATAGAATAAGGGAATAGAATAGGATTCTTTATTGGCCAAGTGTGATTGAACACACAAGGAATTTATCTTGGTGCAAATGCTCTCAGTGTACATAAAAAGAAAAGAGACATTCGTCAAAGAGTCAAGAATCATCAGGTACAACACTTAATAATAGTCAGAGGGTACAATAAGAATAGAATAGAAAATAGATTAGAATAAAATAGAAATAGAACAGTACAGAATAGAATAGAATAAGGGAATAGAATAGGATTCTTTATTGGCCAAGTGTGATTGGGCACACAAGGAATTTGTCTTGGTGCAAATGCTCTCAGTGTACATAAAAAGAAAAGAGACATTCGTCAAGAGTCAAGTATCATCAGGTACAACACTTAATAATAGTCAGAGGGTACAATAAGAATAGAATAGAATAGAAAATAGAATAGAATAAAATAGAAATAGAACAGTACAGAATAGAATAGAATAAGGGAATAGAATAGGATTCTTTATTGGCCAAGTGTGATTGCGCACACAAGGAATTGGTCTTGGTGCAAATGCTCTCAGTGTCCATAAAAGAAAAGAGACATTCGTCAAGAGTCAAGAATCATCAGGTACAACACTTAATAATAGTCAGAGGGTACAATAAGAATAGAATAGAATAGAAAATAGAATAGAATAAAATAGAAATAGAACAGTACAGAATAGAATAGAATAAGGGAATAGAATAGGATTCTTTATTGGCCAAGTGTGATTGAACACACAAGGAATTTGTCTTGGTGCAAATGCTCTCAGTGTACATAAAAAGAAAAGAGACATTCGTCAAGAGTCAAATATCATCAGGTACAACACTTAATAATAGTCAGAGGGTACAATAAGAATAGAATAGAATAGAAAATAGAATAGAATAAAATAGAAATAGAACAGTACAGAATAGAATAGAATAAGGGAATAGAATAGGATTCTTTATTGGCCAAGTGTGATTGAACACACAAGGAATTTATCTTGGTGCAAATGCTCTCAGTGTACATAAAAAGAAAAGAGACACTCGTCAAGAGTCAAGAATCATCAGGTACAACACTTAATAATAGTCGGAGGGTACAATAAGAATAGAATAGAAAATAGATTAGAATAAAATAGAAATAGAACAGTACAGAATAGAATAGAATAAGGGAATAGAATAGGATTCTTTATTGGCCAAGTGTGATTGAACACACAAGGAATTTGTCTTGGTGCAAATGCTCTCAGTGTACATAAAAAGAAAAGAGACATTTGTCAAGAGTCAAATCATCAGGTACAACACTTAATAATAGTCAGAGGGTACAATAAGAATAGAATAGAAAATAGAATAGAATAAAATAGAAATAGAACAGTACAGAATAGAATAGAATAAGGGAATAGAATAGGATTCTTTATTGGCCAAGTGTGATTGGGCACACAAGGAATTGGTCTTGGTGCAAATGCTCTCAGTGTACATAAAAAGAAAAGAGACATTCGTCAAGAGTCAAGAATCATCAGGTACAACACTTAATAATAGTTGGAGGGTACAATAAGAATAGAATAGAAAATAGATTAGAATAAAATAGAAATAGAACAGTACAGAATAGAATAAGGGAATAGAATAGGATTCTTTATTGGCCAAGTGTGATTGAACACACAAGGAATTTGTCTTGGTGCAAATGCTCTCAGTGTACATAAAAGAAAAGAGACATTCGTCAAGAGTCAAGAATCATCAGGTACAACACTTAATAATAGTCAGAGGGTACAATAAGAATAGAATAGAAAATAGAATAGAATAAAATAGAAATAGAACAGTACAGAATAGAATAGAATAAGGGAATAGAATAGGATTCTTTATTGGCCAAGTGTGATTGAACACACAAGGAATTTGTCTTGGTGCAAATGCTCTCAGTGTACATAAAAAGAAAAGAGACATTCGTCAAGAGTCAAGAATCATCAGGTACAACACTTAATAATAGTTGGAGGGTACAATAAGAATAGAATAGAAAATAGAATAGAATAAAATAGAAATAGAACAGTACAGAATAGAATAGAATAAGGGAATAGAATAGGATTCTTTATTGGCCAAGTGTGATTGAACACACAAGGAATTTGTCTTGGTGCAAATGCTCTCAGTGTACATAAAAAGAAAAGACATTCGTCAAGAGTCAAGAATCATCAGGTACAACACTTAATAATAGTCAGAGGGTACAATAAGAATAGAATAGAAAATAGAATAGAATAAAATAGAAATAGAACAGTACAGAATAGAATAGAATAAGGGAATAGAATAGGATTCTTTATTGGCCAAGTGTGATTGAGCACACAAGGAATTTGTCTTGGTGCAAATGCTCTCAGTGTACATAAAAGAAAAGAGACATTCGTCAAGAGTCAAGAATCATCAGGTACAACACTTAATAATAGTCAGAGGGTACAATAAGAATAGAATAGAAAATAGATTAGAATAAAATAGAAATAGAACAGTACAGAATAGAATAGAATAAGGGAATAGAATAGGATTCTTTATTGGCCAAGTGTGATTGAACACACAAGGAATTTGTCTTGGTGCAAATGCTCTCAGTGTACATAAAAGAAAAGAGACATTCGTCAAGAGTCAAGAATCATCAGGTACAACACTTAATAATAGTCAGAGGGTACAATAAGAATAGAATAGAATAGAAAATAGAATAGAATAAAATAGAAATAGAACAGTACAGAATAGAATAGAATAAGGGAATAGAATAGGATTCTTTATTGGCCAAGTGTGATTGAACACACAAGGAATTTGTCTTGGTGCAAATGCTCTCAGTGTACATAAAAAGAAAAGAGACATTCGTCAAGAGTCAAATATCATCAGGTACAACACTTAATAATAGTCAGAGGGTACAATAAGAATAGAATAGAAAATAGATTAGAATAAAATAGAAATAGAACAGTACAGAATAGAATAAGGGAATAGAATAGGATTCTTTATTGGCCAAGTGTGATTGGGCACACAAGGAATTGGTCTTGGTGCAAATGCTCTCAGTGTCCATAAAAGAAAAGAGACATTCGTCAAGAGTCAAGAATCATCAGGTACAACACTTAATAATAGTCAGAGGGTACAATAAGAATAGAATAGAAAATAGATTAGAATAAAATAGAAATAGAACAGTACAGAATAGAATAGAATAAGGGAATAGAATAGGATTCTTTATTGGCCAAGTGTGATTGAACACACAAGGAATTTGTCTTGGTGCAAATGCTCTCAGTGTACATAAAAAGAAAAGAGACATTCGTCAAGAGTCAAGAATCATCAGGTACAACACTTAATAATAGTTGGAGGGTACAATAAGAATAGAATAGAAAATAGAATAGAATAAAATAGAAATAGAACAGTACAGAATAGAATAGAATAAGGGAATAGAATAGGATTCTTTATTGGCCAAGTGTGATTGAACACACAAGGAATTTGTCTTGGTGCAAATGCTCTCAGTGTACATAAAAAGAAAAGACATTCGTCAAGAGTCAAGAATCATCAGGTACAACACTTAATAATAGTCAGAGGGTACAATAAGAATAGAATAGAAAATAGAATAGAATAAAATAGAAATAGAACAGTACAGAATAGAATAGAATAAGGGAATAGAATAGGATTCTTTATTGGCCAAGTGTGATTGAACACACAAGGAATTTGTCTTGGTGCAAATGCTCTCAGTGTACATAAAAAGAAAAGAGACATTCGTCAAGAGTCAAGAATCATCAGGTACAACACTTAATAATAGTTGGAGGGTACAATAAGAATAGAATAGAAAATAGATTAGAATAAAATAGAAATAGAACAGTACAGAATAGAATAGAATAAGGGAATAGAATAGGATTCTTTATTGGCCAAGTGTGATTGGGCACACAAGGAATTGGTCTTGGTGCAAATGCTCTCAGTGTCCATAAAAGAAAAGAGACATTTGTCAAGAGTCAAGAATCATCAGGTACAACACTTAATAATAGTCAGAGGGTACAATAAGAATAGAATAGAAAATAGATTAGAATAAAATAGAAATAGAACAGTACAGAATAGAATAGAATAAGGGAATAGAATAGGATTCTTTATTGGCCAAGTGTGATTGAACACACAAGGAATTTGTCTTGGTGCAAATGCTCTCAGTGTACATAAAAAGAAAAGAGACATTCGTCAAGAGTCAAGAATCATCAGGTACAACACTTAATAATAGTTGGAGGGTACAATAAGAATAGAATAGAAAATAGAATAGAATAAAATAGAAATAGAACAGTACAGAATAGAATAGAATAAGGGAATAGAATAGGATTCTTTATTGGCCAAGTGTGATTGAACACACAAGGAATTTGTCTTGGTGCAAATGCTCTCAGTGTACATAAAAAGAAAAGAGACATTTGTCAAGAGTCAAGAATCATCAGGTACAACACTTAATAATAGTCAGAGGGTACAATAAGAATAGAATAGAAAATAGAATAGAATAAAATAGAAATAGAACAGTACAGAATAGAATAGAATAAGGGAATAGAATAGGATTCTTTATTGGCCAAGTGTGATTGGGCACACAAGGAATTTGTCTTGGTGCAAATGCTCTCAGTGTACATAAAAAGAAAAGAGACATTCGTCAAGAGTCAAGTATCATAACGTACAACACCTAATGATAGTCATAGGACGCAAATAAGCAATCAAATCATACTAGGAAACAATCCATATAAATCGTAAGGATACAAGCGACAAAGTTACCATCATACAGTCACAAGTGGGAGGGGATGGGCGATAAGGAGTGATGTACAGGTATCAGATCTGATTCCGCCTAGTTTCACCTGCTGCTTCCTGTCTGTTAGGAAGCTTACGACCCACTTACAAGTGTGTTCAGGTACCTCTAGTTGGTTTAATTTACTTAGAAGCGTGTCTGGAATGATGGTATTGAATGCTGAGCTGAAGTCTACAAAGAGGACCCTTGCGTAGATATTTGGAGATTCAAGGTGTTGTAGGATGTAGTGCAGAGAGATTTTTTTGTGAGATTTTTGCGCTCACAAACATCAGAAATGCTTCCGGGTTAAAAGGATTAGCTGGTGACACCGTTCCCTTGGGACGCCTTTCATATCCCTGGCAGGAGCTGGATTGAAGGACAAGAACTGGAGTCACCGTGCTCCTTTTCTGAGAGAGATGCTTTTTTGAGAGGCTGTATGAATTGAGTCGACTAAAATAAATAAATTTAACTGGCAGAACAGTTTTACAAACCCCACTTTTTCGTTTTCTAAACCCTCTTAGGGCTACGCCGCCTCGCTGCACTTGAAAGCGTTCGCTTACATCAACCTGGACGCCGCCGTTTCAGGTACGTGTCTGTGACGCTCGATGAAGGTTTGAACTATGGCTTGCAAAACAAGGGTGGGGAAGTGGCAGGAAGTGCTTTGTCCTTTTGTGTCAGGAGTAGACCTGGATGCCTAGCTGCCTGGCATCAAGGAGCAGTGTTAGGCCTGCCAGCTTATTTCTTCTTACTCTCTAAAACCTTGGCAATTTTAAGACTTGTGGACTTCAACTCCCAGATTTCCTCAGCCAGCCGTGTCTGCTTCTTTTTCCTCTTAACTTTTATTCCCCCAAAGAGGAGAGATTGCAGAGGGAAGGGATTATAAAGAGAGTAAGCTTTGCTTGGCTGAGGAACTCTGGGAGTTGACGTCCACAACTCTTAAAAGTTGCCAAGGTTATGGAGACCCCTGCTCTAAAATTCCCTTCCCGTCCTAACTTCAGCCTTTAGATTATTTTAATGAAGAAACTGACTAGCATCTTCCCTCAGCATAACATTTGCTTGCATGCCTCTGTGAGCTTTGCACAGACCCCTGAGATGTGCAAGAGAACGTTGGAAGATGGTTTGTTTGTTTGCATCTCAGTTTTATTAATTTATAAGTAACTCAAGGCAGCAAACCGCAACCTAGCTCTCCAGTCTAAAATGTTCCAACCTTTTTCGTATGCCGCCTGGTAGCTCCCTCAAGCACCTTCTTTCCATCTCACAGGATCCAAGGAATTCCGGTTCTCTTCCAGCCCCTTGTTGAAAAAACTCCTGGAGGAAGCAGTCACAGATGTGAGTAACCCTTGCCAGTTTGGGAGTTTTCTGAGAAACTAATAAGTGAGCCAGGCAGCTCTGGTGCCTCTCCTTGCAGGGGAAAGAAAGAAAGATGGATTTCTCTACATTTGATTGGATTTGATACATTTGATTGGACATGAAAGATTGGATTTCTCTACATTTATTTGATGTGTTCGTTTGTATCCTGCCTTTACTAACTTTATTTTATAAAAGCTCAAGGCAGGGAATGTATCTGATGTTTCTTATTCTACCATAGCAATCTTGTGAGGTGGGTTGGGCTGAGAGGCAGGGACTGGCCCAAAGTCACCCACCTGGCTTTCATGCCTAAGGTGAGACCAGAATTCACATTGATCTAAAGACCCAGTTGGCTTTTATAACTAACGTGGGACTAGAACTCACAGTCTCCTGGTGATTGGTCCAAAGTCACCCAGCCAGCTTTCGTGCCAAAGGTGGGACTAGAACTCACAGTGTCCTGGTGTTTGGTCTGTATTCACTCAGCTGGTTTTCGTGCCTAAGGCAGGACTAGAACTCATTGTTTCCTGGTTTGTAGCCTGGTGCCTTCACCAGTAAACCAAATTGGCTTTTATAACGGGTGGATGGATGGATGGATGGACGGATGGATGGATGGATATAGATAGATAGATAGATAGATAGATAGATAGATAGATAGATAGATAGATAGATAGATAATTACACAGACTTCACCTTCCCTATTCTGTGCTGTTGAACATCTGTTGCGTTCTGATTTAAGTTCTGCCACAGCAGAAATTTCAGGCAAGAGAGAGAGGAATTTGGAATTGAGCCCCAGACCTTTAAGTCTCTGGGGGTGAGGTGGGGGCTCTGGATTATTCCTGTTATGGAAAGAGTCTGATGCAGCCCTCCTTTGTCCTTTTTCAGGTCTCCTTTTCGTCAGTCAATCTTCGTGCCGCTTTTGCAAGCAAAGAGTAAGTAAAACCTGGCTTCTCTTCTTGTGGCTGCGATAGGACTCCTACTTTGCAGCTCACAGCTCTGAGAAGCAGCTAAAAGCTGTCATGGATAGTCAGATTTTATAAACATAATTGTTTCCCCCACAAGAGAAATCTCCGAACTTTTTGGTCTTGCCTACATTTGTGATTTATTAATTTAATTTAATTTATATACCGCCCCCTCTCCCAATTTGGGACTCTGGGCAGTGCACAGCCGAGCTAAAAACAGTACAGTATCAAAATATAAAATTTAAAATAGAATTAAAAATGAATTAAATAAATGGCTTAAAGCTTAAAAATATAATCAATTAATAAAAAACGGGGTAAAAAATTACAAAAATTAAAACCTTCCAATCGTACTAGGCCAGACCGCTTGTTGGAAAAGATAGGTCTTCAGTGCGCGCCGGAAGGTTCGTAGTTCAGGGATAGTCCGCATCTCCGGGGGTAACTCATTCCAAAGGGAGGGTGCTCCCACAGAGAAGGCCCGCACCCTCGGGGCTGCCAGCCGGCATCGTCCAGCTGGCGGCACCCCAAGGAGGCCCGCCCTGTGAGAGTGCAGGGAGGGCTCACCATTGCCCCACCTAGAGTGTCATCTCCTCTGTTCGAACGCAAGGCAGAACTCCTAAACCAGATTCTGTCCTGAGTTTTTCTCTAGCTACTATTCAACTTTGAATATAAATAAATGTTGGGGTTCAGTGTTGGAATGTATTTCTCTGCCCCAACTACGAGTAGTATTCAGCCAGTAGGCGGTGGTATTTACATATTTGGATCTGGTATATACTCTTATGCTCTTTCATTCTGAGTAGTTTCCTGTTACAGTTACGTCGTTGAGCAGTAAAGCACATGGTGACTGTGCTCTTTGTTCGCTCTTTGTGGTGAACTTGTTTCAGATAGCTAGGATATGCTGGAAATACGGTGTAGGTAGTCCAAAACTTCAATCTAAAACTTTACCCAGTCCCCAAAAATCATGATACTGTTGCTTCCTTGTTGGTTGTTGGTGTATATTGGTGGAGTTTTGATCCCATAGCTTATTTATTCATTAGATTTCTCCTCCCTTCCGCCTTTAATATTTTATAAGTTACTCAAGACATAGTTCTCTTTCCTCCTATTTTCCCCACAACAACTCTGAGCTGGGTTGGACTGAGAGAGTGGTTGGCTTTATAAGTTACCCAGACACCTTTCATGCCTAAGGGGGGGGGGGGACTAGAACTCACTTTCTCCTGGTGATTGTTCCAAAGTCACCCGGCTGGCTTAAGGTGGGATTAGAACTCGCCGTCCCCTGGTTTCTCCACCAGCACCTTAACCGCTAGGCCATGCTGGCTTTCTTAAAAAATTCTAAAGCATTGGCTGAAACTTCTCTCTCCCCTTTTTCTTATCCTCAAGAGTTCCGTTTCGCTTTGATGACCCAGCGAGAGTGTTCATCGCCTCTTCCGGGATCCCCTCCGTCTCCTTCAGCCTCAACAACGTGAGTTCTGAACTCGCCCCTCGGGCGCAAGTAGCTTTTCGACCACCTCTGTTGATGTTGGGAGTGGGGGGTGCAAGCTGCTTTCTTAACTGGATTTTGGGGAGGCGGGGGGGGAAAGTGGCCTTGTGTTATAAGCATTCAAAAATGAAACAACAGGCTTTTGATAATCTGAGTTATAGGATGCTTTATTAGGGAAAATACTGCAGTATGGACTCTGTTCACTCCAGAAAAGAAACATTTTCTCGAAGGAAGGAGACGCCCTCCTTTCAGTGAATACAGCTTATATAGGTTTATCAAATCACATGGTTACATAATACTTCATTTTTCCATATATGGACGTTATACAACCTTCCATGGGAAACTTACCAATATTTTCAGATTTCCTGTTTTTCACATTCCAGAAAAATTATAAGGAAACATTAATATTCCTTAACATTAATATTCCTTATAATGTCAGAGTGCCCCAGTACAAATGTCCTCTAACATATGCCAATAAATTGTCTCGCAAAAACACATTTCATAACTCTTCTGCGCTTTAAAAGGTCAAACTGCGAACACAAAATGGCTACAGTCTGGTTCTGTATATTCTCAAGTAGAATAACCAAATTTCACGCACAGCACCTTGCTTGGCATCGAATTCCAGGACAGCGTAGACATCCTCACCCTCAGAAGTTGGACTTCAAGAGAGTTTGCTCTCTGTTCATCGAGCAAGCTCTCCGATGTCAAGTAGAACCAGAACAAGAGGGTTGGAGGGGACCTTGCAGGGCATCTAGTCCAACCCCCTGCTCAAGCGGGAGACCCCGTTTGTGACAGAGGGCTGTCCAGTCTCTTCTTGAGTGCTTCCAGGGATGAAGCTCCCAAGTCTTAAGGCCAAAGTTGTCCACTTCAATTCTTGTGGGTGTCAACTCCCAGAATTCTTGGCTGGCTGGGGAATTCTGGGCATTGGAAGTTCACAACTTTTAAAATCGGACACCCCCCCGCTGCTTAAAGTCTTTTTGGGGGGGGGGGGCAGGACTGCAGGTACA
The DNA here is from genome assembly GCA_023653725.1 of Bungarus multicinctus. NCBI lineage: Eukaryota > Metazoa > Chordata > Lepidosauria > Squamata > Elapidae > Bungarus > Bungarus multicinctus. The sequence continues at coordinate 3,378,040 of CM042844.1, forward strand.
ACCACAATCGAACCCCAGAATTCCTGTTGCTAAGCGAAATAGCTGTTCAGTGAATTTTGTCCCATTTTTACCCCCTTTTCTTTCCACGGCCGTTAAATGGATCTGGTTTCCTCATTAACTTTGCTTGTCAGAAGGTCACATAAGGGGGTCACGTGACCCCCTCCCTCCCCCTACGGACACTGCAACTGTCATAAAATAGGAGCCAGTTTCCAGGCACCTGGATTTTGATCACGTGACTATGGGATTGCGGCATGAGTGAAAAACTGTCATAAGTCCCTTTTTTTTTTCAAAGCCGGAAAGTCACTAAACGGCACTGTTTTGTAAGTCGAGGACTTCCTGTATAGGAGAGGGTGGCCTGTCCATTGGAACGGAGATCCAGATAACTTCCGTGCTGTGCAATCTTGCAGAAGTTGGGATCTAGTTTTGCCAGAAAGTTTTTGAAAAATCTTGGTGTTCAGCTGTGGAAAACATTTTTGCTTCTCGGGACGATGGAAGCAGCCAAAAAAGGTTGTCCGAGTATATTCATGAACTGGAATAGTAACAAGGTCAGCTAATAAGAGCTGAATTGAGGGCTGAAACTTAAAAAAGAGACAATCTGGGCATGGTTTACCTCTGTTGTATGCTCAGTTTACTCGCTTGCTGAAAACCAGAGCTCTGCTCTAAACCTGTAACCTGTCTGCGTCTGTTTTTGAGTTTGCTCCTTGTTGGCGGAAATCTACAACTGGTATTGTAAAATTTACTTGACATGTTTATAAAGAAGTTAAACGAAGCCTCAGCCACCGGCGTTTTAACTTTTCTGGCGCTGAATTTACGCTGCAATACTCTGCGCAAAAGCGGGTTTTGCAAGTCGGCAGGACTCCCACTTGCTCTCTCGACCCTCCGCCGCGAGTGGAAAGCTCGTCGGGAGGCAAAAACGGGAGGCGAGGAAAAAGAACCCCACTCGGCGTGGAACGGCGGGCTCACTGTTTTTGCTTCTCCCTCCTAGGGCGGAGACTCCTACCCCTACCCCTATTTCGGCACAGCGGAGGACAACCTTGGCAACCTGCTCATGGCCTTTAGCAACAGCGTCACCCTGATGGAAAAGGCGATCCGGTTGGCCGCCGAAATAGCCGGCCGGATGGCCCTCAGGTTGACTCACGATCATGAGCTCTACCTGGATTACAATAGCTACGACAGCCGCCTGCAAAATTTCATCATGCGCCTGCTCCCTTACCAGAGGGAAATGAAGGTGAGGGCGTGTGGGGGCGGGACGGACGGTTCGTTCTCTACGACCCGACGGCGTTCAGCCCGGTTCTGCTGAGCCGGTAGTGGCAAGGTGCAGGCGGAGGCCCAACCGGTTCTCTCTCTTGGGCCCACCTGCCCGGCCGGGCTCCCATACTATTCACATCCGGCTTTTGAAGCGTAGCTGCTTTGCGCGGCACAGCGATTGCCGCGGGGCAGCGGCTGAAGCGACAGGGAGATTGCAGGAGGTGATTCGGAAAAAGTCTGCGCCTGCGCAAAGCGCGTGTTTGGGGCGCACGCACACAAAAGTGTGCATGCGTGCGCCCAACAAGCCACGCCCATCGAACCGGTGGTTAAAAAAAAGAAAAAAAATTGAAACCCACCACTGACCGACCGGGGAGGTAAAGCAGAGGATAACAGCAGCTGGGGAGGTCTCCCATCTCTAGAAAGGTTAGCAAATAAAGTTAAAAGGTTTCCCCTCTCCAGTTGTGTCCAACTGCAGGGCACGTTGCTCATTTCCGCTTCTTAGCCGAGAGAGATGACCTTGTAGTTGACTCGCCGTGGCCATGAAGTCAACAATTCTATTCAAAATAATCAAAAACATTGATTTTAATTTTTGTCATTCCAAACATTTTCAAACTTGGCAACTTTAAGACTTGCAGGCTTCCACTCCCAGAATTCCTCAGCCAGCAAAGCTTCCTTTCTTGTGATCCCTTCCTCTGCAATCTCTCTCCACTTTAGGAGGTTAAGAGAAACAAGAAACAGACATGGCTGGCTGGGGGATTCTGGGAGTTGAAGTCCACAAGTCTTAAAGTGGCCTAGTTTGGGGACCCCTGCACTAAGCAATTGTAGAGCCTTTCCTGATTCAGATGAAAAGCGGAGTTGTAAATTGTCTGCATTGCTGATTATCACATACCACCTGAGTAACTTTAAGGGGAGTGGACTTCAACTCCCAGAATCTCCCAGCCAGCAAAGCTTACACTCTTGTAATCCCTTCCTCTGCAATCTCTCTCCACTTTAGGAGGTTAAGAGAAAAAACGAAACAGACACGGCTGGCTGGGGAATTCTGGGAGTTGAAGTCCAACAAGTCTTAAACTTGCCAAGTTTGAAGGCCCTTGCCATTTTATTTTGGCATCCTTTTTTTTTTTAATGATTCTATTTGACGGTTTCTTCAATCGTAGCGTAAGTCTTTCCTGCAGCACGTTGTCCCATGGAGAGCTGGTCATGGCTAGTTGATCACAGCAAATTGGCCACAGCAAGGTCGTCGTAGACCCTTGTCCAAAGGCATTTTCTGTGGTCGTGTGGCCAGCCTGGCTATCTCCCACCCACAGGCACACGGAATGCTGTTGCCTTCCCGCCAAAGTGGTACCTATTTATCTACTCGCACTGCGTGCGTTTGGACTGCTAGGTGGGCAGGAATGGAAGCTCAGGCTGTAGCGCTCGGGTCTCAAACCCAGACTGACAGTTTTTCAGCTGAAACAAACTAGGCAATCTTTTAACCACTGAGGCATCACGCCTACCTACCGAAAAAAGGAGGTATTTCTTCGTTAAATTAATACGCCACCCATTTCCCTGTTGAAGCAACTCTGGGCAGCTTAGAACTCCATAAAATGAAGTCCAAAATTGATCAACGTAAACAGATTAAATCAATTAAAATCCAAGTGCATTTATCGGAAAATGCTCAGTTATCCAAAGAGAATATTTATACCTCGAGAATGAACGGCGGGGTGCTTGGTGCTCTCTTGAGCTGGGTGGTTGTCTTGCAGACCTTGCACGACCCAAGTAGGGAACAACATCAGTGCTAGAAGGGAGGAGGGTTTGTGAAGAGGAGGAAGACGACTTGTAGGATCCTTGGACTCTCTTGAGTTTGGTGGTTTTCTTGCAGACATCACATTACCAAACTAGGTAACATCATCAGTACTAAAAGGATGGGGGGGAGAAGTTTGCACTGAAGATAACCTCCTAGTCTATACATATAAAAGCAAAATACCACTCATGCATCATCACAAAATCTCCAGAACCGTCAAGCCTACAAACTTGAAATTGGGCACCTATATTCCTCTTGGCTTCTAGGGGCTCACTAAGAAACGACCACCAGAGCTGTTAGTATTTCCTATATTATTATTATTATTATTATTATTATGCTCTGATGTTAAGGAGTTCTACTCCCCTTCCCCACCTGAAAAGAAATCTCTTCCAAATGCAAAACACAAGCAGAGGAGTTTCAGTTTTAGTTTCACAGCCCCAAGCGGCTTTAGTACAGAATAGTTGAGCTAAGCCACGCCCAGGCTCCTTGCTGTCTCCTCCTTGCTCACACAGCAAAGACACTTTCAGTTTCCAGACAGCCCACTAGGCAGATGAATACTGATGGATGCTGGTAGGCAGTGGCAGAAATGTTTTTTTTTCCTCCCCAAAAGCTAAGCCCGATCACATAGTTTCGTAGCCAAGCCCAGATACCCCTGCTAGTTGGGTAAATAAAATATCTGCACGAAAACCACCAAGCTCAAGAGAGCATCCAGGACCCCCTAAGACACCCTGAGCCTTCTGGGTACGTTAAGCCATGTTTTAAAGGCTGTTTTGGGACTACAGCAGAAAGAAAGATTGCCAAGTTGACAAATTACCCAAAAAAAAACATGTTGCAGGAAGAAGGGAAGCTGCACGACACAAGCATCGGAATGGAGTTAACGGGAGCCTACGCCTGGCATGTGCCCTCACAAACCCTGAAATAAATGGCGAGGCAGCTCTGTTGCGTGTCCCTTGTTGCTAACCCAGCAGTTCCTTGTTTGTTTTTCTGCTGCAGAAACGGGGTTTGGATATCTTGGGGCTCTTTCAAGCCCGCGGAGATTTTACTCGCGCAACCACCGCGCTGACCCAGGATGTGAAAAACACCGACCTCACCAACAGGGATGCGTCCCGTCTCCTGAATGACCGGCTGATGAAAGTGAGCCCTCTTTTATTTTTTTAACAATTTTCTTCTCTTCGCTAACTAACCGTAGTTTTGTCTTGAGTTGAGTCGGCGAAGCTTAACGCTTCGCTGTTGATGTTGGCGGCCTTAAGTCAGAGGTCTCCAGCCTTGGCGACTTGGAAGACGTGTGGATTTCAACTCCCAGAATTCCTCAGCCAGCCAGCCATGCCTGTTTCGTTTTTCTCTTACTCTTATTCCCCCTGAAGAGGAGAGATTGCAGAAGAAGGGATTATAAAGAGAGTAAGCTGTGCTTGGCTGAGGAATGCTGGGAGTTGAAGTCCACAAGTCTTAAAAGGGGCCAAGTTTGGAGACCTCTGACTTAAGCGTTCAGAAGAATAGAATAAAGCTGGAAGGGACCCTTGAAGGTCTTCCAGTCCAACCCCCTGCTCAAGCAGGAGACCCTGTACCATTTTGGACAACTGTCCAGTCCTGTCTCTTCTTAAAAGTTGTGGCGCACCAGCAACTTCCGTGCCACGGATTGTCATCGCTGTTCAGAAGTTTCTCCTTAGTTTCAGGTTGCTTCTTTCTTATAACAGAATAACAGAGTTGGAAGGGACCTTGGAGGTCTTCTAGTCCAACCCCCTGCTCAAACAGGAGACCCTTTGCTATTCTGGACAAATGGCTGCCCAGTCTCTTCTTCAAAGGCTCCAGTGATGGAGCAGGAGAAAAGCTGTTGCATTTATTTATTTATTTAAATTTATATACCGCCTCCTCTCCCAAAGGGACTCGGGGCGGTGAACAGCCAAGATAAAATACACATAAAATACATATACAATGTTTAAAAATTGCGCACGGTCACTCAGGCCCTTATCACCTCTCGCCTGGACTATTGTAATGCCCTCTACATGGGGCTCCCTGCGGAGAGCACCCGGAGACTCCAGCTGGTGCAAAATGCAGCCGCGCGGGTGATCATGGGGGTGTCGCGTAGCGCCCATGTGACGCCTCTCCTGCGCGAGCTGCATTGGTTGCCAGTGGCTTTCCGGGTTCGCTTTAAGGTTCAAGTTTTGACCTTTAGGGCGACCCATGGCATGGGACCAGGTTACCGGGAGGACCGCATTCTTCCAGTGATCTCCAGCAGGCCGGTGCGTTCACATAGAGAGGGTCTGCTCCGGGTGCCGTCGGCCGCTATGTGTCGTCTGGCGGCACCGAGGAGTAGGGCCTTCTCTGTGGGGGCCCCCGCCCTCTGGAATACTCTGCCGCCGGAGCTTCGTACCGGCACAGACCTGAGGGCCTTCAGGCGCGCGTTGAAGACCTGGCTTTTCGAGCAGGCCGGCCTGGGCTGAGATGGTTTTAATTGGTCTCCATATTTATTCTTAATTTTAATTGGGGTTTTAAGGGTCGGGGGTGGGGCCTTTTATTTTTATTAACCAGCCAACATCAAATTTAATACTTTTTTAACTTTTGTATTGTTTGTGGGGTTTTAGATGGGCTGTGCACCGCCCTGAGTCCCTCGGGAGAAGGGCGGTATATAAATTGAAATAATAATAAATAATTAAAAAAAAATAAAAGAATTAAATACATTGGCCCTTTCAAAAGATTAAAAATAAGGGAATTAAGAAAGTTAAAACCAGATTAAAAGATTTAAAAACCCCTAGGCCAGACCGGCTTGCTGAAATAAATAAGTTTTCAACGCACGATGGAAGGTCATGAGATCAGGGATGGTCCTGATTATTTTGTCTCACGGTCAGGAAATTCCTCCTTGTTTCCATCCTCCTAGTTTCCATCCGTTGTTTCTTGTCCTGCCTTCAGGGGCTTTGGAAAATAATTTGACCCCCTCTTCTTCTTTGGGGCAGCCCCTCTGGAATACCACTATCATGTTTCCCCCCCCCCCCCCCCCAGTCCTTCTTTTCCCCAGACCAGCCAAACCCAAATCCTGCAACTGTTCTTTGTATGTTTTAGCATCCAGGCCTTCAATCCTCTTGGTTTTCTCTTCTTTGCACTTTTTCCCAAGTCTCAGCATCTTTTTAAGTTGTTTAGAAGTGTTGCTGGCTGGCAGAATCAGCTTTGCCCCACCCAAAGTGGAAATTTCCCCTGTGGAAACATGGTAATCAGTAAAATACACGAGTGTGCTGAGATGGATAGACTAACCAAACTCTTAAAAAATAAACCAAGATAGTGACTACTGCAAGGTATGGGATATCTGGTATGATGGGTTAAAGAAAAGGTGATATCTGATCCTTTGATGATGTACTTTATTTATACTTTATTTATTTGATAATTTGGAACACATCAATAATAAAAAAGTATGAGTGTAACTATCGTTCAAAGCTTGCTGTAAAATATATGTGCACGTTTGTTTTTACCCACGTAAATGTTGAATAAAAACTTAAAAAAAAAAGTTGTTGGCTAAGGAATTCTGGGAATTAAAGCCCACACCTCTTAGAATAGAATAGAATAGAATAGAATAGAATAGAATAGAATAGAATACTTTATTGGCCACACACAAGGAATTTGTCTTGGTGTCAATACTCTCAGTGTACATAAATTTATTTATTTATTTATTTTATTTATTTTTAACATTTATATACCGCCCTTCTCCCGAAGGACTCAGGGCGGTGCACAGCCAAATCTACCCCAATACATATACAAAAGTTAAAATGAAATTAAATAGTGGGCTGTTAGAATTAAAAACCAACCTTCCCCCCGGATAAAGAAGGAACATTTGTTAAGAATCAAGAATCATAATGTACAACACTTAATGATAGTCATAGGGTTCAATCAACATCAAATCATACTAGGAAACAGAGGATACAAGCAACAAAGTTACAGTCCCAAGTGGGAGGGGATGGGTGATAAGGAGTGATGGGAAGATTAACAGTAGTAGTAATATACATTTTGTAAATAGTTGAACAGTGTTGAGGGAATTATTTGTTTAGCAGAGTGATGGCTTTTGGGGGAAAACCTCTCCTTGTGTCTAGTTGTTCTGGTGTGCAGGGCTCTGTAGCGTGGGCCACTTTTGCAAAAAAAACCCCTCCCTTCAATGCTGCTTTTTTGTTTGTTTCCCTTTTGGCAGGTGGAGTACCAGTTTCTCTCCCCTTACGTCTCCCCCAAAGAGACCCCCTTCCGCCACATCCTCCTGGGCTCCGGCTCCCACACCACCCGGGCCCTGCTGGAACACGTCGTCCTGCTCACTAGCAACGCGACGGCTTTCGACGAAGACCTCTTCAAGAGCCAGCTGGCGCACCTGACGTGGACCATCCAAGGAGCAGCCAACGCCCTGGCTGGCGACGTTTGGGACATCAACAACGAGCTCTGAGAACCCTGATCCGCCCCGCCCTTCCCAAAAGACCCCCCCACACCTTCTTCCCACCCCCAAACCCGTTGCACAGTTGACACACACACCTTCCCTTTAGCTTTTCAGCCCGATTTTTAGAGGGTCCCAAAGTCGAGGAGGAGGAGGGATTCAAATCGTGGGAGAGATTTTTTTAAGGTGAGAATCGATGTTGCTAATAAGCCCACCCATCCCTTAGCAGACTGAAGGAATTTCATTGTTCGGATTAAGCGAAGCCCCCTGGCTGGACAGAAAGTCCCCTGAGCCCACCACGTTCCAGTTGGCATTGAAACCCTCCCGCAGAGCGAAAAAGCTTAACTTGGTGGTAGCCTGCTCGGAGAGGTGGGGACCGAGTTCGAGTCTCCTCCCACACCTATTTGCATCAGCCCTGGAACGTGGAGCCCTCTTCTGCCTTACTGTCCGGTTCCCCTGGGGCTCCTTACTCCGGGCAATTGGGGTGAATGGGATGCATCCGGCGGGCACGATTGAGGAAATTTAGGCAACGAGAATGTCCTTTTCAGGGCGAGTTTGCCGGGTTTTTTGGCCTTTGGTCTTCTTGCTTTGTGGCCAAAACGGGGAAAAGACGCGAGCTTTTTCCTTTTGGGTCGCACTAGGGAAGGAGGGCGAGTTCCCCCTGCCCCCCGGCCTCCTTGGTCCTGAAGATATATTTATTAGTTATTTATTTATCAGTGACAGTGTTCACTATAAATGCTATTTGTGTTCTACCGAATATAATTATCGGAAGCAGTGACTTCCATAATTATGACAGTTATACTGTCGTTTTTTTGATATTAAGTAATAAAAGCAGCATCTGCTAACCGTGAGGAGAACTGGAGAATTGGTGGGGAGGGGGGGGGGGCCCTCGAGCCTTCACTGGCTTGCAGGAACGGCAGGGAACATCTGGAGGAGGGTGAAAACAAAGGCCCCCCTCCCCCCGAAGGTTTTAGAAACCAGGGGGGGTGGGGAGTGAATATCCCGCCACTGTGGCGTTTTAAGAGAGGGTCTGCAGTCGCTGCCTCTTCTGCGGTACGCGGTGGGAAGGCAGGAAACAGCCTGGCACCTTCCAGATAGAGGCTGGGATTTGAGCCGCCGTGCCCAGCTGTAAATTCTGGCCGTTGGACCACCATCGTTGGCCTCGATCCCTCTGCATCGGAGGGGGTGTCTGTGTGGGTCTGTCTGTCTGTCTGTCTGTCTCCAACCTTGGCAACTTTGAAGACTGGTGGACTCTCCCAACTCCCAGAATTCCCCAGCCCAGCCATCTTCTTGTTTCTCTTTCTCCTATCCCCCCTCCAAAAAGGGAGAGAGTGCCGAGGAAGGGATCACAAAGAGACGAAGCTGTGCTGGCTTTGAGGAATTCCAGGAGCTGAAGTCCACCAATCTTCAAAAAGTTGCCAAGGTTGGAGACCGGCCGGGGGGGCGGGGGCGATCTTGTCCACATCCCCCTAAATTTCTGCCTATCCAGAAGCGGCCAGCGACTGCAAACCTCCCTCCCCACGCGGGCTTCGACCTAGCCCCACCCACCCACCCGCCCTGCCCGAGGGCTAAGCGGAAGGCCGCTGGCTTTTGCAGGCTTTTGCAACCCATCTCGGGGCCTTTGCCAAAGCAGCCTCCCAAAGTCCTGCAGAACCAAACCTCCAGTCCTGCAAAACAGTGATGGTGATTATCCCATTATCGGGGGCAGCGTCTCCCATAATGTCCAAGAACAAGGTAGCTTTTGCCTACCAGAGTGTTTATATCGGAGGCAGTGACCTCCATATGTTGCACTACAGGGTGTCTTTATAATTATCGGGGACAGTGTTCCCCATAATTTTTTTTTACCAATGCTCATCCACCTGCAGAGCATGATCGTTAGTATCTAACATGAATTAATGGGAAACCTGGTACGATTGTCTCTTTCTGTCTCAAGACATTTGTGGGGGGGGGGGGGAGAATGTGCCCCTCGGCACTGTCCTGTTTTGGGGGGGGGGAGCATCCTCGCCGACTCTGGCTTGGCCAGGTTTGCCCTGCTTATCCCCAGTGCCCAACAGGTGCCCCCCTCTCCCCCTCCCTCAGCTTGGTGGCTCTGGCTCTAAGGACATCTGGCTTGCCCTAAGGAAATAGAACAGCCACCTCGCCTCTCTCAACCAGGAATCCTGGCTTGTTTTCCAAATAGCTTCAGGCACGCAGGTAATGATGCCCGATGATGAACCTAGAGCCACTTCCGGTCTAAAACAAAGGTCTCCAGCCTTGGCAATTTTTTTAAGACTGGTGGACTTCCAACACCCAGAATTATCTCAGCCAGCCATGTCTCGTTCCTTTCTCTCCTATCCCTTCCAAAGTGGGAAGATTTGCAGAGGAAAGGATTAACAAGAAGAGTAATTGATGCTGGCTGGAGAACTCTGGGAGTTGAAGTCCACAAGTCTTTATAAAGTTGCCAAGGTGGGAGACCTCCCCCCTAGTCTAAAGAACCTTTGAAGGTTGACTTTGAACTGAAGTTTCCTGGCCTTGGCTTTCTTGAAACGCATAGCTTGCTTGTGTTTTTCTGCCGTTGGCACGGGGGGGGGAGTGGGGAGTGGGGAGAGGAGGGGGGTTAGGGGAAACCATCAAAAGTTGAATTTGCACGTGAAAAAACCGACTTTTGAGATAAAAGAGAATTCCAGCCATGCTTGGCTATTAAAATAACCTTGGTGGGATGTTTTGAGCGAGCTGGAAAGACGACGGTGCATCTCCGGGTTGTCGGTAATTCAGTTCAAAACAAAAGCTTGTTGCATTTCAGACCTCTCTTCATTTTGTGTGAAGAAGAAGAAGGGAAGAAAAACAGAGTTGGCTTAGCAAACCTTCCCGTGTGAGGGTTTCCTTCCCCGTGTTTCATAAAGCAGAGATGTCTCTTGCCTGTATAATTGTTTCCGTAGCATGCATGCATCCCGGGTGCGTTTAAAGAAACAAACATTAGATGTAGTTGTAAATAAAAAATAAAATAAAATTTTACATGGGCCCAGGCGCCACGTGTTAACCGATGGTAGCGCCGGTCGGCTCATCCTGATAAGCTACAACGTTTTTTAGCTAGAGTTAAGAGACCGCTGTCTTGATGCAATCACTGTTTGAAAAATGCAAAAACCTGACTTGCTCTCTCCTTCATTAAAAGGAAAAAAAAAAACCCAAACGGCAGCTTGGAAAATGTGATTTATTGTGGGGGGAGATTTGCGGCGGGGACAGTAAATGAGGGATGGGGCGTATGTTTGTTTGAAAGAAACTTAGTCCTTGACTTAATGGCCACAATGAAGCTTTAATGGCCATCATTTAGGCTGCTAAGTGAAACCTTGGTGATGTTTTACCCCCATTTTACGACTTTTCGCTTGGCCACGGTTGTTAAGTGAAAATCGCAATTGCTCCATTAGTAACACGGATGTTAAATGAATCTGGCTTCTCCCGTTGACGTCGCTCGTCAGAAGGTCACTGCAACTGTCACAAATACGAGTCAGTAGCCGAGTTGTCTGAATTGTGATCCGTGGGGATGTTGCAGGGCTTCTAAATGTGAAAAATGCCCATCAAGTCAACTTACTTTCCATGACGTTGTAACTTTGAATGGTCACTAAATGGAACTGTTGGAAGTCAAGGACTGCCTCTGGTGCTTTTTCACCCGGGAAAGTGAACAACTTTGTTCTGCACCATCTGGAGAAAGGAACACGTGACTGAAAGGCCGTGAGAAGGACGTCCTGGGAGGAGGGGAGGGTCTCTTTAAGAGTTTTGAAAAGAGCAGATTTGCTGCTGGACAATTATTCCATTAGCGGGTTTCCTCCCTCAGGAGGCCAAAGTTGAATCCAGAAGTCTTGGATTTGGCCCAGTTTTTATTAAGCATAGGGGTCCCCAAACTTGGCCACTTTAAGACTTGTGGACTTCAACTCCCAGAATTCCCCAGCCAGCACAGCTTACTCTCTTGTAATCCCTTCCTCTGCAATCCCTCTGGAGGATAAGAGGAACTCTTGGGAGTTGAAATCCACAAGTCTTAAAGTGGCAAAAGTTTGGAGACCTCTGATTTAACATGGCATGTCATACATGGACTTGCAAAATATATACATTTTATTTTATTTTTATTGTACAATTTTCTTAGTTACGTATAGGATTTCACAGTAACAATATATTGTCTGGATACAATCTCTACATTCTCTGTTGAATACCGATAGAATACTTATTCTATTGAATAATGCTTACACAATAGTTATAACAATTATTCTCAATATTTCTTCATCTTAACCTTGTTATGAATTTTACATTATTTGATTAGGACCTCTGTTCAATTTTATCTAATCCATTCGTAGTACCAAACATCAAGTAGACATCACATGGCCAATTAACCTACAAATAGTCTTGCTTAATTATTCGATGTTCGTTATTCCATTAGACATCTGTGTTTACATATCCAGATTTCTAACTTCTACTATTTTCTACCCACTGATAGAATAGTTCCCAAATCCAAAAGTTACTTTCTCCCCAGTTCTATGTACTAACTCGTGACAGTATAGCTCCTGTGTTGAAACAGTATTCTGCATTTATCCCTCAGCTCTTGTCCATTTTCGTATCTCAACTCTATATACATTTTAGAATAAACAGTTGGAAAGGACCTCGGAGGTCTTCTAGTCCAGCCCCCTGATACCATTCCAGACATGGCTGTCCAGTCCCTTTAAAAGCTCCAGTGATGGAGCAAGCCGTTCCACTGATTAACAGTATAATGGAGTTGGAAGGGACCTTGGAGGTCCTCTAGTCCAACCCCCTGCTAAGGCAGGAGACCCTAAAGGGCGGAAGTATGAAAATTGGTCGTAAGTCGTAACTTTTTTTCAGTTGTCGTCGTAACTTTGGTCGGGCATTAAATGAACTTTCAAGGACTACCAATATCCCAATGGGCAAAGAACCTTTAAAATTTCTTTTATCTGAAATGGTATATAGGGTTTCTTGCTTGAGACGTGGGTTGGACTAGAAGACCTCCAAGGTCCTTTTCAACTCGGTTATTCTGTTAAAAAGAGCACTTTTCCACCCTCTTCTGAAAACACGCACAGTGGCTTCAGGTTGGATGGGGACTGTTACGATATGTACAGAATAACTCTTGAGTAACAAGGGTATGCACATGGAAACGTTTATGAGAATAGTTATGAATAATTATTCAGCCACGCACAGATATACTGAATTGAGTTAAAGTTTGCTTTAAGAAATAGCACAGTCCAATAAAACAGTCCAGGTCATATACAGTTTTACAGTCCAAAGAATATCCAAGTACAAAGTCTTCTTACCGGTTGCCTTTGTCATTTACAGTAAGCAAAGATACCGAAGTATAAGCACAGCAGCAACAGAATGTCAAGAGATACAGAATGTCAGAAAGAGCAAGCCATGATCTCTAGCTCCCTCTTATGGCAATTTGCAATACAATCAAATCAATACAGGGATTTTGTCTTAAAGCTACAAACATAGATGGTTGGTTTATATATTGCCAACCCAACTATTCAGTGGACAGATTCCTAACAGGGACAACAAAAGGTGCAACCTTGGTAAGGTAGAAAATGGGATAGAGAGCATCACCCCCAGTTAGATTTGTAACTGGCTGGCAAACCATATTCAACGAGTGGTCCTTAAATGGCATTACAGCTACATGGAGAGAAGTAAGTAGGTTCCATCTTAGGCCCAGGACTCTTCAATATCTTCATAAGCAACTTAGATGAGGGAATAGAAGGGGACCTCATCAAATTTGCCGGAAGGAGCTGGCAGGAATTGCCAACACCCAAGAAGATAGGCTCAGGATCCAGATGGATCTTGACAGACCTGGAACAATGGGCCCTTTCCAATAACATGACATTTAATGTGGAGAAGAGCAAAGTTTTACACCTGGGCAGGAAAAACCAAAAGGATAAATACAGGCGAAACCTGGCTCAAAAATTAACTGACCTCGGAGTCCCAGTGGACGATCCCTTAAAACACGAGCCAGCCGTGTGCGGCAGCAGCCAAACAAGCCAATACAATCCTTGGTTGCATAGACACAGGTATAGAATCAAAAATCACGTGAAGGATGAAGTACCGCTTTGTAAAGCCTGAGTAAGGCCACACTTGGAATCCTGCATTCAATGTTGGTCACCACCGTACAAAAAAAAGATGTTGAGAATTTGGGGAAAGTTCAGAGAAGAACAATGGAAGATGATTAAAGGCCTGGAGGCTAAAACCTGCGAAGAACTGTTGCGGGATTTGGGTCTGGCTGGTCTGGGGAAAAGAGGGAAAATGGGGGGACATAAGAGCGGTATTCCAGTATTTGAGGGGCTGCCCCAAAGAAGAGGCAGTCAAGCTATTCTCCAAAGCCCCCAAGGACAGGACAAGAAGCAACAGATGGAAACTCACTCAAGGAGAGAAGCAACCAGGAATTAAGGAGGAATTTCCCAACAGTGAGGACAGTTAACCAGTGGAACTGCTTGCCACCAGAACTTGTGGCTGCTTCCATCACTGGAGGCTTTTAAGGAGAGACTGGACAGTCACCTCTCTGAAATGGTACAGGGCCATGGTGGTGAACCTATGGCACACAGAGCCCTCTTTTAGGGCCCATGAGCTGTCGCCCCAGCTCACCTCTGCCACGCATGCGCACACACCTCCCAAACCAGCCAGCTGGGTTTCGGGTCTCTGCTGCGTATGTGTGGGGAGTGGGGTGCAGGCGTAGGGGGTGGGGTGCATGCACAACGTGGGGCATGTGTGGGGAGGCAGGGGGCTTGTGCAGAGGATGCACACGTTGCATTTTGGCGGTGCATGTGCATGTGCATGCTTTGGGCCCTCAGTGCCCAAAAGGTTAGCCATCGCTGGTATAGGGTCTCTCACTTGAGCCCGGGGCTGGACTAGAAGACCTCTGAAGTCCCTTCCAGCCTTAGGATTTTATGAGTCAGGAAGGGAAGGAGGGAGGCAGGACAGAAGGAGAGAAGGAAGAAGGAAGGAAGGAAGGAAGGAAGGAAGGAAGGAAGGAAGGAAGGAAGGAAGGAAGGAAGGAAGGAAAGAGAAAGAAAGAAAGAAAGAAAGAAAGAAAGAAAGAAAGAAAGAAAGAAAGAAAGAAAGAAAGAAAGAAAGAAAGAAAGAAAGAAAGAAAGAAAGAAAGAAAGAAAGAAAGAAAGAAAGGGAAGGAAGGAAGGAGGAAGGAAGGAAGGACAGAAGGAAGGAAGGGAAGAAGGAAGAAGGAAGGACAGAAGGAAGAAGGAAGGGCAGAAGGAAGGAGGGAAAGAAGGAAGGAAAGAAGGAAGAAGAAAGGAAAGGAAGGAAGGGAAGGAAGGAAGGAAAGAAGGAAGGGAAGGAAGAAGGAGGAAGGACAGAAGGAAGGAAGGAAAGGAAGGACAGGAAGAAAAGAGGAAAGAAGGAAGGAAGGAGGAAGGACAGAAGGAAGGAAAGGAAGGAAATAGAGGGAAGGGGAGGAAGGAAAGAAGGAAGGAAGAAGGAAGGAAGGAAAGAAGGAAGGAAGGAGGAAGAACAGAAGGAAGGAAAGAAATGGACGTAAACTAATCAAAGAGAGAAGCAACCTGGAATTAAGGAGAAACTTGCTAAAAGTTAGAAACAATTAATCAGTGGAAGAGAAGTTGCCTCCAAAAGTTGTGAATGCTCCATCCCTGGAGGCTTTTAGGAAGAAACTGGACAAGTCACTTGTCTGAAATAGTATAGGGTCTCCTGCTTGGACAGGGGGCTGGACTAGAAGACCTCTCAAGGTCCCTTCCAGGCTCTATTCTGATTCTCTTGCTGACACGAGGAGGCCAAGCAAAGAGACTCAAGTGTCTCTTTGGAAAAAAGAGAGAGAGAGAGGAGAGAGAGAGAGAGAGGAGAGAAAAAGAGAGAGAGAGAGAGAGAGGGGAGAGAGAGAGAGAAAAGAGAGAGAGAGAGGAGAAAAGAGAGAGAGAGAGAAAGAGAGAGAGGGGAGAGAGAGAGAGAGAGAGAAAGAGAGAGGGGGGAGAGAGAGAAAGAGAGAGAGAGGAGAGAGAAAAAGAGAGGGGGGGGAGAGAGAAAGAGGAGAGAGAGAAAGAGAGGAGAGAGAGAGAGAAAGAGAGGAGAGAGAAAAAGAAAGAGAGAGAGGAGAGAGAAAAAGAAAGAGAGGAGAGAGAAAAAGAAAGAGAGGAGAGAGAGAGAGAGGAGAGAGAGAATGAGAGAGAGAAAGAAAGAGAGAAAGAGACGAGAGAGAGAGCGAAGGCAGGCCTGTTCAAAACAAGAGAGCATCTCTGAACATCTGTACCCCTTCTGGCACAACGGCATCCCACCAGTCGCTGCCTGGCAGGCAAGACGCCGGGAACGCTGTGCCGGAGGAGAGCGGCAGAGACCTGTCGGTGTCTCCTTGCACGCTGTCTCTTTTGCACACGGCGGGCGGCACAAGCTGCACGTAGGAGCTGTGAGCTCTTTTGACTTCACCACGGCTCAGCAGCTGGCAGAAGCACGGGGCCTCAACCTTCCCTCTGTCGCTTAAAAACAAATCAGCCGCGCCCGGCTGGTTGAAGGAGGCTCCTCCGGGACGGGAAGGGTGGCAAACCAGGTCAGCCTCGCTTAGCATCAAAGGGTTACGGTTTAGGGGCTGCCCTTCTGCTGCCATCTAGTGATGGGTTGGGATTTGGCACATCCCCCCTCCCTCCCAATAATCTGGAGTGGAGGAGGTTGAAAAAACATCTGGAGGTGTTTAGTAGGCCAGGAACAGATTCCACCTGCAGCCGGATCGCACTACATGTCCCATCATTCTTTGGGCTGCAATTGAAGGCGAGGTTTATTTATTTACTAGCTGGATACCCGGCGTGCTTTGCTACGAAAATATGTGGTGGGGCTTAAGTTTTTGGGGAGGGGAAAAAAAAAAATCTGCCTCTGCCTATCAGCATCCATCGGTATTCCTCTGGCTAGCGTCCTGTCAGTGGGTGAGAGAGTGGAGGGCTGTTTGGAAACTGAAACCGTATTTGCTGTGTGAGCAAGGAGGAGACAGCAAGGAGCCTGGTCGTGGCTTAGCTCAACTGTTCTGTACTAAAGCTGCTTGGTGCTCTGAAACTGAACCTCCTCTCCTCTGCTTGTGCTTTGCATTTGGAAGAGATTTCTTTTCAGGTGGGGAGGGGGAGTAGAACTCCTTGGCATCAGAGCGTGTTAATAATAATAATAATATAGGAAATATTCTAAATGCTCTGATGATCATTCGAAAAATCCTTTCTTAGTGAGCCCCTAGAAGCCAAGAGGAACCTACGTGCCAAATTTCAAGTTTGTAGGCTTTACGGTACTTGAGTTTTTGTGATGATGCATGAGGGGTATGTCGCTTTTATATATATATATATACATTAACTTTGGATGCTGCCCATCTCTCTCTATTAACCAACTCTGGGTGGTTGAGGGAATAAAATAATCACCAGATCAAAATTGGTTCTTTTTGTCCATTTTAATATTCAGTTTCATCTTCTGATTTTTTTAATGTGTGATCCTTCAAAAGTTGTGATCCTGTCGTTGTTTTATTCCAGTCTAAGTGATCCAGACTTGCTTGGTAAGTAGAGAGTTGGGCAGCCAAGGGATTTTAATAAAGCTGGATCAGGCTGGGAAGCGACTGCAAGTGGATTTCTTTAGGAATATTTTGCGGGGTTCTTTTGGAAAAGTCGCCACCTGGAAAAATAGGTTGATCACAAAAGTGAACCGTGTTTGTTTTTTATTTAGAGCCCTTCTTATCTTTATAAATAACTCAAGGCAGGGAACATACACCATATTCCTTTCTTCTCTGATTTCCGCCAGAACAATCTTGTAAGGATTGATCTAGCCTGCTTTCATGCCCAAGGCAGGACTAGAACTCACCCTCTCCTAGTGATTGCCCCAAAGTTGCCCAAATGAAAAGGGCTAGAACTCACTGTCTCCTAGTGATTGTCCCAAAGTCACCTAATTGACTTTCATGCCCAAGGCAGGACTAGAATTCCTCATCTCCTGGTGATTGTCCCAAAGTTGCCCAGCTGCCTTTCATGGCTAAAGCAGGACTAGAACTCACTGTCTCCTAGTGATTGTCCCAAAGTTGCCCAAATGACTTTCATGCCTAAGAAAAGGGCTAGAATTCACTGTCTCCTGGTGATTGGCCCAAAGTTACAAGGTCGATTTCATACCTAAAGGCCCAACTAGAACTCGCCATCTCCCAGCTTCTGGTCTGATACCTTAACCAGTAACCAAAACTGGCTGGAAGGGACCTTTGAGGTCTTCTAGTCCAACCCCTGCTCAGGCAAAAGACCCTACATCCTCATTTCAGACAAATCTCTTCTGAAAAACCTCCAGTAATGGAGCACACATAACTTCTGGTGGCAAGCTGTTCCACCGGTGAATTGTTCTCACTGCCAGGAAGTTTCTCCTTAGTTCTGTCCTCTGATAAACATTTGGATACTTGGCAACTGACTCATACTTGCGACAGTTGCAATGGATCGTGTGATCACCTTTTGGGACCTTCCAACAGGTAAGGTCAACGGAGGGGGGAGGGGTTAAGCCAGATTCATTCAGCAACCACGTTACTAACTTCACTAGTGGAGTGATTCGCTTAACGACTGTGGCAAGGAAGGTCATACAACGGGGCAAGATCCCCTTCAATGTTTCACTTAGTGACAGACATGTTGGACTTCCTTGTGGCTGTTGAGGATTACCTGTAGGAATTAAAAGGCTGCTGGCACACCTGTTGACCTGTAGGGGGCACTAGAAATCTGTTTATGGCCATCCCTTTAAACTTGCAATACTGTAAACAGCTTTTAATAGGCAGCTTTTAATTCCAGCATCCTGTTGTGTGCATTTCCTTTGAATATACCGTGTTTCCCCCCAAAAATAAGACCGGGTCTTATAATTAATTTTTGCTCCAAAAGATGCATTAGGCCTTATTTTCCAGCTGTGGTGCCAAATGAATAGAATAGAACAAACTTGGCAAGTTTAAAGACTTGTGGACTTCAACTCCCAGAATTCCTGAGCTAACATGACTGGAGGAGGAAGGATTCTGGGAGCTGGAAGTCCACAAGTCTTAAAAGCTGCCAAGTCTCAAGACCCCTGGAATAGATAGATAAAGAGAGATAGAATAGATAGAGAGAAAGAGAGATAGATAGAATAGATAGAGGGAGAGAAAGATAAAATAGAATAGATAGAGATAGAATAGATAGATAGATAGATAGATAGATAGATAGATAGATAGATAGATAGATAGATAGATAGATAGATAGATAGATAGATAGAAAGAAAGAACAGATAAAGGGTCTTCAAACTTGGCAAGTTTAAAGACTTATGGACTTCAACTCCCAGAATTCCTGAGCTAACATGACTGGAGGAGGAGGGATTCTGGGAGTTGGAAGTCCACAAGTCTTAAAAGCTGCCAAGTTTGGAGACCCCTGGAATAGAATAACAGAAGGGACCTTGGAGGTCTTCTAATCCAAACCTCACCCACCCATCCACCCCGCCTAGGCAGGAAACCCTACACTACTTTTGGTCCTTTGGGGAAAATAAAAATAAGTAAACCTTAACCCCAGTTTGTAACTGGGAAAAGTTGGTTGCGATCCTTTCGTAGCGCAAAAACGACAGCCCTACAGCCAAATCGCCTCTCGTGTTTAAATGTCCTTTCTGGTTAGAGCAGAAGAATAGGAATAGAAGGAGAATAGAAGATTAGAATAATAGGCTTGGAAGGGACCCTAGAGGTCATCTAGTCCAACCCTCTGCTCAAGGCAGGAGACTTTATATAATCCTGGTCATAGTGCTGTCCAATCTCTCCTCGAAATCTTCCCTTGATGGATGTATATGGAGATTCTCCTTCAACTGGGAGCCTGGTTGTCTCAAAGGTGCTTCCCCCCCCCCCCCCCCCCCAAAAAAAAAAAAAAGGCAACTGGACTTTCTGGGGTTATTTTTTGAAGATGTTTTGCTTCTCATTCAAGAAGCTTCTTCGGCTCTGACCGGGTGGTGGGGAAGGGAAGGACTGATACTCCTTGCAGACAAGATTCAGCAGTCCATCTGTGTTTAAGAGATAAAGGCCGCTCTTCTGAAGGCAGCGAAGTCTCACATTTTGGACAGAGAGGACCGCTGGTTTGAAAGGAGGGGTCATCAAGAGGCCATCTGTCTCCAAATTGAACAGTCTACAACACGGTCCTTTCAGCAGTTCCAAGAAGGCTCCACGCCCATTTGCACCACTGAGGACATAGATCAACCTCCAAGTGGCCTCAATGACTCTCTAAAAAGGAGGCAAATGACCCTTCCTTCCTTCCTTCCTTCCTTCCTTCCTTCCTTCCTTCCTTCCTTCCTTCCTTCCTTCCTCTCCTCACATCCATGCATCCCTCTTTCACCCTTTTCATTCCCATCTCCTTCCTTCCTTCCTTCCTTCCTTCCTTCCTTCCTTCCTTCCTTCCTCTCCTCACATCCATGCATCCCTCTTTCACCCTTTTCATTCCCATCTCCTTCCTTCCTTCCTTCCTTCCTTCCTTCCTTCCTTCCTTCCTTCCTCTCCTCACATCCATGCATCCCTCTTTCACCCTTTTCATTCCCATCTTTCCTTCTTCCTTCCTTCCTTCCTTCCTTCCTTCCTTCCTTCAGGCACTTAGAGGTTTGCACTATTCAAGTAACCCTGAGGACACAATCAAACCTCCAAGTGGCCTCAAAGACTCTCTAAAAAGGAGGCAAATGACCCTTCCTTCCTTCCTTCCTTCCTTCCTTCCTTCCTTCCTTCCTTCCTCTCCTCACATCCATGCATCCTTCTTTCACCCTTTTCATTCCCATCTTTCCTTCCTTCCTTCCTTCCTTCCTTCCTTCCTTCCTTCCTTCCTTCCTTCCTTCCTTCCTTCCTTCCTTCCGGCACTTGAAAGTTTGCACTACTCAAGTGACCCTGAGGACACAGACAAACCTCCAAGTGGCCTCAACGACCCTTTAAAAAGGATGCAAATGACCAGCTGTCTGCAAGGAGTATCAATCATGCCCTTCCCCACCATCCAGTCAGAGCTGAAGAAACTTCTTGGAGGAGAAGTTACCTCCAAGGTCCCTTCCACCTCTGTTATTCTATTCTATTCTATTCTATTCTATTCTATTCTATTCTATTCTATTCTATTCTATTCTATTCTACTCTACTCTATTTTAGTCTTCATTTCAATATCTATTCTGTTCTATTCCTTTCTTATTTTCTATTCTATTTCTATTTTTTATTCTATTTGATTTCTTATTCTATTCTATTCCATTCCATATTCTATAACTACTCTATTCTATTCTATTCTATTCTATTCTATTCTTTTCCCTTATTCTATTCTATTCTATTCTATTCTACTCTACTCTATTTTAGTCTGCATTCCAATATCTATTCTATTCTATTCTATTCTATTCTATTCTATTCTATTCTATTCTATTCTATTCTATTCTATTCTATTCTATTCTATTCTATTCCTTTCTTATTTTCTATTCCTTTCTTATTTTCTATTCTATTTCTATTTCTTATTCTATTCTATTCTGTTCTATTCCTTTCTTATTTTCTATTCTATTTCTATTTTTTATTCTATTTGATTTCTTATTCTATTCTATTCTATCCTATTCCTTTCTTATTTTCTATTCTATTCAATGTCTTATTCTATTCTATTCTATTTCTATGTCTTATTCTATTCTATTGTATAGACTAGACTTGAAAAAATAAGAGAAGACGATAAAACCGCCGCTTCACCCCAAATGTTGCTTTGCTTATCAAGTCAGACAGAAGAGTTGAATGCCAAAACTGGACATTGTTCAGGAGGGGTTAGTTAAGTTTTGTCTAGTGGCTAAAGCACCAAGATAGAAACCAGGAGACGGTGAGTTCTAGTCCCGGCTCAGGCATGAAACCCGGCTGGGTGATATTGGGCCAATCACCAGGATGGGGTGAGTTCTAGTCATGCCTTTGATATGAAAGCCAGCTGGGTGACTTTGGATCAGCCCAACCTACCTCACAAGGTTGTTGTGTGGAATATTGGAAGAGGAAGGAATATTACCGTAGATATAACTGAATACAGAATTGGAAGGAGCCTCAGAGGTCCTCTAGTCCAACCCCCTGCTCAAGCAGGAGACCATATACCATTCCGGACAAAGGGCTGTACAGATGCTGAAAATTAGACGCTCTGCTACTTTCTCTCTCTCTCTCTCTCCCCATTCATCATTTATCTATCTGTCTGTCTGTCTGTCTGTCTGTCCGTCCATCCGTCCATCCATCATCTATCTATATATCTATCCATCCATCCATCATCTATCTATCTATATCTATCTATCCATCCATCCATTATCTATATCTATCTATCCATCCATCCATCCATCCATCCATCAATATCTATCTATCTATCCATCCATCCATCATCTATCTATCCATCCATCCATCCATCCATCCATCCATCCATCCATTCATCTATCCATCCATCATCTATCTATCTATCTATCTATCTATCTATCTATCTATCTATCTATCTATCTATCTATCTATCTATCTATCATCCATCATCTATCTATATCTATCTATCTATCTATCTATCTATCTATCTATCATCTATCTATCTATCTATCTATCTATCTATCTATCTATCTATCTATCTATCTATCCATCCATCATCTATCTATATCTATCTATCTATCTATCTATCATCTATCTATCTATCTATCTATCTATCCATCCATCCATCCATCCATCCATCCATCCATCCATCTATCCATCCATCATCGTCCGTCCATCCATCCATCCATCCATCCATCATCTCTCTCTCTCTCTCTCTCTCTCTCTCTCTCTATCCATCCATCATCTATCTATATCTATCTATCTATCTATCTATCTATCTATCTATCTATCTATCTATCTATCTATCTATCTATCTATCTATCTATCTATCCATCCATTATCTATATCTATCTATCCATCCATCCATCCATCAATATCTATCTATCCATCCATCATCTATCTATATCTATCTATCCATCCATCCATCATCGTCCGTCTGTCCATCCATCCATCCATCATCCATCCATCCATCCATCCATCCATCCAGCAAAATGCCCCTCACGCATCATCACAAAATCTTCAGAACTGTAAAGCCTACAAACTTCAAATTTGGCATGTAGGTTCCTCTTGGCTTTTAGGGGCTCACTAAGAAAAGATTTTCCCAAATGACCATCAGAGCATTTAGAGTATTTCCTATATTATTATTATTATTATTAACACGCTCTGATGCTAAGGAGTTCTACTCTCTCTCCCCACCTGGAAAGAAATCTCTTCCAAATGCAAAACATAAGCAGAGGAGTTTCAGTTTCACAGCACCCAGCAGCTTTAGTACAAAACAGTTGAGCTAAGCCACGCCCAGACTCCTTGCTGTCTCCTCCTTGCTCACACAGCAAATACGGTTTCAGTTTCCAAACAGCCCTCAACTCTCTCACACATTGACAGGACCCTAGCCAGAGGATGGATGCTGGTTAGGCAGTGGCACAATTCCCCACCCCGCCTTATTTTCCTCCCCAAAAACTAAGCCCCACCACATAGTTTCGTAGCGAAGCATGAGGATCGAGCTAGTAGAAATATAAAACGAAGAAAGGCAATCTTTTGTATTCCAAAAAAGGAAAAAGTGAATTTCTCCGTTGCTAATTTGGAGGGTCTTCCAAATACTTCTGGGCTTGCTCCCTTGGGAAGGCCACCCGAGCAAGCTTAAATTTCATGCAGCAAATCAGATGGATGAGAAGCTGGATATAGGCACACACCCCAGGCGGCTGAGCGGGCTTTGGTTTTGACTCAAGGCGCTAGTCCTCATGTCTACAAATATCGGACTAATCGAAGCAGAATGGGGTTGAGTTGCGCAATGGGATCCTGAGAGTGGGTAGGGGGCTCTTGGAAGATATAAAATCTCTTCCCCACCCCCAATCCTCCATTTTATGTAGGACTTCAGATTAAAGCGTCCTCAGCCAAAATGCCTTCATTTGCAGACTTCCAAAGGAGACATCCGCCCCACTACTCTTTCAAGAATTTCACTCGATTGCTTCTGAAATTTTCTTATTCCCTTTTTTTAATGATAAGTAATTCATTTAATTAATTATTCTCATTCCCTCCCCATTTTTATTTTTTTATTTTTTAGAAAGATAAAAAGCCAAACTTTCATCCATACCAAAATTCTTAGGATTGAGGCCAACGTTGAGCGCCATCCGGATGTGGTTGGATGACAGTTTCCATCGTCCTCAGCCAATCCCCGCTTGTAATCCAGTGAGCTGGTTTCCTTGTGAAGGAGCTAGGAAAGTCGTTTGTCGAACTTGGCCGCTTGAAGATGTGGGTGGACTTCAAGTCCCAGAATTCCTCGAGGCAGCCAGGCAGGCTGGAGAATTCTGGGCGTTGAACTCCATCCGCCTTCAAGTTGCCATGGTTGAGAAACACTAAGCGAGTGACTAACACTAAACCATCATCCCTTTCGGATCTTCAGGGGGGCAGATCCAAGAAACCACGAGCCCCAAACCATTTCAAATCTTTCTTTTCTTTCCTTTTTCTCTCTCTCCCTCCTTTTCTTTTCTCCTTCTCCCTTTCTTTCTACACTTCCTTCTTTCTCTTTCTCTCTCTCTTCTCTAGCTCTTTCTTCCCCTCCTTCTCTCTCTTCTTCCTTTCCCCTGCTTCTTTATTTCACCTTTCCTGTTTCATTCGCTCATTCCCACCCCTCCTTTCCTCCCTCTCTCCTCTCCTTTCTTTCCTTCCTTCGTTTCCCCCACTCTTGCTTGCTTGCTTGCTTCCTCCATCCTTCTCTTCCATCCTTTCTTTATTCCCAACCCTCCCTCCCACTTCCCTCATTCTTTCATTTTCTTCCTCCCTCCCTTCCTCCACTCTTGCTTCCTCCCTTCCTCCTCCCTCTTCCCTTGTCATTGTCCTTCCTTCCTTCCTTCCTCATTCTCATCCCTCTTTTTCCTTCTTTCTGGCCTCCCTCCTCTTTCCTTCCTTCATTTTCCCACTTTTGCTTCCTTCCTTCCTTCCTTTACTCCCAACCCTTCCTCCCTTCCTTTCGTTCTTTCCTCCCTTCTCTCCTTCCTCTCTCCCTCCCTCTTCCTTTTCATTTTCCTTCCTTCCTCATTCCCATACCTCCCTCCCTTTCTTCTCCCTTCTTTCCTTTCTTTATTTTCTCATTCTTGTTTGCTTGATCCCTCCTTCCCTTCCTTTCTTTATTCCCAACCCTTCTTCCCTCCCTTTCGTTCTTTCCTCCCTTCCCTCCTTCCTTGCCTCTTTCCTTCCTCTCTCCCTCCCTCTTCCTCTTCATTTTCCTCCCTCCCTTCTTTCCTCCTTCCCTCCCTTTTTATTTTCCTCTCTCCCTTCTTCATTTTCCTCCCTCCTTTCTTTCCTCTCTCCCTTCTTTCCCTTCCCTCCCTTCATTTTCCTCCCTCCCTTCTTTCCTCCCTCCCTTCTTCTTCATTTTCCTCCCTCCCTTCTTTCCTCCTTCCCTCCCTTCTTCATTTTCCTCCCTCCCTTCTTTCCTCCCTCCCTTCTTTCCCCCTTCCCTCCCTTCTTCATTTTCCTCCCTCCCTTCTTTCCTCCTTCCCTCCCTTTTCATTTTCCTCCCTCCCTTCTTCTTCTCCTCCCTCCCTTCTTTCCTCCCTCCTTTCTTCTTCATTTTCCTCCCTCCCTTCTTTCCTCCTTCCCTCCCTTCTTCATTTCCTCCCTTCCTTCTTTCCTCCCTCCCTTCTTTTTCATTTCTTCCCTCCCTTCTTCCCTCCCTCCCTTCTTCATTTTCCTCCCTCCCTTCCTCTCTTCTTCTCCTCCCTCCCTTCTTTCCTCCCTCCCTTTTTCTTCTCCTCCCTCCCTTCTTTCCTCCTTCCCTTCTTCTTCATTTTCCTTCCTCCCTTCTTCCTTCCTTCCTTCCCTTCTTCATTTTCCTCCCTCCCTTCTTTCCTCCTTCCCTCCCTTCTTCATTTTCCTCCCTCCCTTCTTCCCTCCCACCCCCAAACTTCCCAATTGCCCAGCAAGGGCATTTCTGCATCTCCAGTCACAGATTTTGCTGTCCTGGCACTTAGGCTGAATTTGCCAAGAAAAGGCAGCTGGGGCCTCTGAGAAAGCAGAATGAATTTTTTTTTTCCTTGCACAAATCACATTTCAGGCATTTTTAATCACTTTCTGTTCTTTTCCATCCCACTGCCTGCTGGGAAGCGCTGGGCTACGGCTGTGGTTCCAGACAACCGTCTGGGTCAAACTCTCTGCCCAATTCAGTAACGGAAACCGATCTTCCCAATCTCAATTTCACACGACATGCAAACTCAGGTCAGGTCAAGCTGTCACAGGTGCATTCCCATATTACAGATTTTTATTATTTTTTTATTATTTTCATTATTATTATTGTTGTTGTTATTATTGTTTTGTTATTTAAGCAGGTGGCATGATCCCAGCCTCTTCAATCAATGGCAAATCTGTATTATCTGTATTAAAGGAGGGCCCCACATATTGTGTAACCCCCTTCCCTGCTGCCTAATAACCCCCCCCCCACCCCAAAAAAAGATCCACGAATCCCCGCAAATCCAGCTTTGCTTTCCGAACTGGCGATGCTTCATTTGGGCGTCTCGTCCAGCTGACTCGCCCGGGAACGCTCGCGGGCGCCAGCTTGCAGAAGCAACCGCGGGAAGGAGAGGGGGGTGGGGAAGGGGGACGATGTGACCTTCCAGCCCAGCCGCCGCCGCCGCATCCCCGGGGACCCCGGCGTAACCCAGGACAAAGGCAGACCCTCCTCCAACCTTCATTGCCCAAACTTTCCTACTCGGCTGGTCCAGCCAGGTTGCAGATCCAGCTCCAACATCTCCCCCACGTCTCTCCCCCCCCACCCCCCACCGGTGTGTGTGTGTGTGTGTCCACGCAGCTTTGGCACCCCTCGCCACTGCGCCACCGTCTCCCCCCTCCTTCCCCCCCTCCCCGACTCTCCTCGGTCCGCCTCCAGCAACCATCCGGCGTCTGCAGCCGAGTTTGGCGTCCGGAAGGATGCTGGGATGCAGGAACGGCTGGACCACTCGACCCAGCGCATCGTCCATCTCCTTCTCTTCCTGCCCGGAGGAAAAGCCTTACCCCGCGCGGGGACGCGCGGTGCTGCCTCCCGGAGTTGCGTCGTCATCGCGGCCGGCTTACATAACCCGAGTGGGGGCTCTTTTTTTTTGGTTTTGCCTTCCCGCCGCCCTGCTCGCCTCTTGCTCGCCCGAAGCAGCCTCCGTCTAGCGCTTCTCCGGACTCCCGAGAGGCTGCTTGCGCTGGGCCACCGGCCGACCGACTTCCACGCGGGGCTCCGGAGAGTTTTAAGAGACGACCCTCCCTCCCCCTAACAACAGCCCAGCCCACCGCTTCGTGGGACCACCACCAACCCCCGCTTGGACTTCCAAGACCCCCACCGACGGGCAGTGCGGACCCTCGGCATTTCTCCCCCACTCCCCTTGCGGGATCCGCGTGGGCAAGCAGCCGGGACGAGGCGACTCGGGCCTGCGGGGGGGGGGTCTTGGAGGGAATTTGGGGGCTTGCAAAGAGCGTCCCGTCGAGTTTTTCCCCCGTCCACGGGCGAGCAGGGGAGCTTGGCCGTGTTTCGCGTGGGGAGGAGTCCCTCCCGGGCGGGGGTCGCTGAGTCTGCGAGGCGAGTTTGTGGGCGTGCAAAAGGGGCGTCTCGTTTGGACTTTCCCCCCGCCCTCCGAGCGAGCAGGGCAGCTTGGCGTGTTTTGCGTGGGTAGGGATCCAGGCGAGACGAGTCCGGGCCGGCGGGGGTCGCAGAGCCTGCGGGGCGAGTTTGTGGGCGTGCAAAGGGCGCCACGTCGAACTTCCCCGGCCCCTCGGTGGGCAGGGAAGCTTGGCGTGTTTCACGTGGGTAGATGCCCCGGGCGAGACGACTCCGGGCGGCAGAGGCTGCGGGGCGAGTTTGTGAGTGTGCAAAGGGGCGCCTCGTCGACTTTCCCGGTCCCCGAGAGGACAGGAGACCTTGGCGAGATCCGCGCGGGTAGGAACCCAGGCGGGACGAGCCCGGGCGGCTGGGGTGACAAAGCCTGCGGGGCGAGTTTGTGGGCGTGCATGAAAGGGGCGCCCCGTCGGGCTTTCCCCGTCCAGGGCAGGTGAACGTGGCGTGATCCGCGTGGCCAGCAGCCCTGACGAAGCGACTCGGGCCGGCGGGGGATTGTGGGAGAGTTTGTGGACGTGCAAGAGGCGCCCCGTCCAGCTTTCCCGCCGGGTCCCGCGTGGGTAGGAATCCAGGCGAGACACGTCCACGCGGAGCTTGCGGGCGTGCAAAGCGCGCCCCGTCGAACCTTCCCCGTCCCCGAGCGGGCAGGAGAGCTTGGCCGGCGAGGGGCGGCCGAGCCGTCGCCGGAGCTGAGCCATCCGGCCGCGCTGGGGCCAGGAGGCGCTGGGGCTGAGCCGCGGCGTCCAGGAGGCCGGCGGCTTGGTGGGCGCCGTCCAGGAGCAGGCCTGGGGCGTCTGGGTGCAGGAGGAGAGCCTGCGGCCCGCCGAGGGGGGCGAGGCGGAGGAGGCAGGGGAGAGCCAGGCACCCTCGGGCCGTCGGGCCCGCCGTCGGGCCGTCGGGCTGCCGTGGGCCAGCGGCTGGGTGCTGTGGGCCGGCGAGCGGCAGGGCGCGGGGGCGCAGGAGCAGGCGGGCCGGCGCGAGGAAGAGCATCGCTGCGGCGTCCAGGAGGAGCAGCCTCGCCCGGCCGGCGCGGAATCGCCGCCCCGTCGGTCGGCAGCGCAAGCGGGGCTTTGCCCGGCCTCGGTGGGCAGCGTGGCGCAGGAGGAGGAGGAAGAGGAGAGCCGGGCCTCGTCGGGTCAGCAAGAAGTGGGTCTCCGCGCCCAGCACCAGCCGCAAAGCGAGCACGAGAGCCGGGACGCGCCGTCGGGCCTGGGGCCGCCGGGGTGGGCGCGCTGCCAGGCGGAGTGCCACTCGGCCGGGCAGGAGGGAGGAGAGCGGCGCGGCGTGCAGGAGCAAGGGGAAGGCGTCCGCGGGGTGCAAGCGGGGCGGTACCGGCTCTGACGCCGTCGGTGCTCCGCGTAGCCACCCGGGCCCGTTGCACGAAGCGGGCAGCCGACGTTTGCAGCCCGCAGCCCGGAGGGAAAGGCGTGCAAACTTGCGGTCTCTTCCCGACCGTCGGGGACGGAGCCAGGAGGCTGTGCCAGCCTAGACGCCGCTCTCAAGCGGTCCCCGGGCTGCCGATGGCTGTGCCCAGAGAAGGTTGAGCCTTTCCGGGCTGGGGAGGAACGGTTGCGGCTTGCAAAGCTCGTCGGGTGTGTGTTTCTGCCCGTCGAAGCCTCCGCCCTGCCCTGCGCCTTTGTGCCAACTTCTTGGCAGCAGCGTCTTGGGTCATCTGGAAACTGAACCGGTGGGGCTGCCTTCCTGCAAGCCGTCCTTAAAAGCCGCCCTCCGGTGCTGTATAACCTGATTATTCTCCTTCCACACCGCATCGGCTCTATTGTCTTCCCCGTCTACGAGGACAGGGTGCCAGGCATAGCTGGCAGCCCCGATGTCGTAACCACGGCATCGCTTTGCCCAATGCAAGATTTGCACCCGTCGCCCGCGGGCTCCCGCTTGCAAAGGCTGAAACCTCGCAGCGCACATCCGACTACTCATTGCCCCGTTCCGAGATTTTCTCCCGTCGCCCGCGGACTCCCGCTTGCAAAGCCTGAACCGCCCTGGGCAACTTCTACGGGTTTTTTTTCCCCCCCAGTTCCAGATTTGCACCCGTGGCCCGCGGGCTCCCGCTTGCAAAAGCTCCACCTGACGAATGTCTCCGCCTGGAACGATTTGAAACCCGCGCAACTTTTCTTCCAGGCAGCTTCTTGGTGGGGGGCTCGCAGCCGCCAGGGGGCGCCGCTTCCCCGCCGGTGTCTCGCCATTCCGACGTGTCTCTTGCAAAAAGGAAAGGTTGCGCGTGTTTCGAGAGCTCAGGATCGCTGGCCGGGTGAGGACGCAGTAGCCCCCGGGTGCAGGCGGAGTAGGAGGTGGGGTGTTCTTCGACTCGATGCCCGCATCTTCCGAGGGTCGCCCGGAACGTCTGGACGGAGGCAGCGAACAGGTGAGAGACGCGCGGTTGCTGGAAGTTCCTTGCAAACTTTATTTTTTTTCTCTCTCTCTCTCCAGTCGATCTTGGCTTATTGCAAGCCTGGATGGATGGGGCCCCCCTCCTTCTTGTTTATTTGGGGTCCCCTGGTTTCTGGTGCAAGACTTGTGCCGTGTCGTGTTGTGTGTGTGTTGTGTTACATTTCCAGGAATGGCAACCCCTCCGCCTTTTTGGAAAAGAAAAGGGAAAGAAGAACAAATAAATTCCGCAAAAAAAGGATGTTTTGCATAATGGTTGAGTTGAGGGGGGGGGGTGTGTTGCATTTTCAGTAGCTGCAACCGCACACTTTTATGGAAATGAAAAAAAAACAGGTTGCATTTCCAAGGGAAGGGGTGCTTTGCGCAAGGGGTTCAGAGTTTAGTTGCAAAGAGGAGGAAGTGTAGTTCAATAAAATTTGCAAGAAATTGCAGCCTAAAAGGATGCAGTTTAATGTTAGAATGGAATAGAATAGATATTGAAATGAAAGAATAGAATTAGAATAGAATGAATAACAGAATTGGGAGGGACCTTGGAGGTCATCTAATCCAGGGGTCGCCAACCTTTTGGACCTCAGGGACCACCAAACTCATAATTTTAGATCCCAGGGACCACTAACTGGTTCTGTAGGCGTGGCCTAATTTGTGGGTGTGGTTTGGTGGTCATGTGACTGGCTGGGGATGGCTTGTATGTAAATATTATAAATATTTATATAAATATTGAATTTTTTATAAAAAAGAGCAACTTTTACCCAAAATCAGGCAAAGCAGGCAGGCAGATTGAGTTGCTCGCAGAATCACAGATTCATTCAGAGATCTATCTATCTGCCATTGGCTAGCTCAGTCTGTCACATAAAATGTGCTTGCAAGGAAACTAACAAAATTTGTTAGCAAGCAAACTCACAAAATTAACTCACAACACACCATGTAGGTAAATACTGAATTTTTTTATAAAAAAAGAGCAACTTTTACCCAAAATCAGGCAAAGCAGGCAGATTGAGTTGCTCACAGAATCATTCAGCGATCTATCTATCTGCCATCGGCTAGCTCAGTCTCTCAAATTTGCTTGCAGTGAGTCTGCACTAAATTTGCTTGCAAACAAACCTTCAGTCCTAAGGGAGGTTCGGTTGTGCTTAGCTAGAAAGCAAGAAATTCAACCATTTCCTGCTTTCTAGCTCATCTAAATCTCCCGGCGCAGCAGAACAGCTGATGGTCGGAAAAAGGAAAAATAGCAATTTAGCAGGCAAGTTTGCCGGGTAAGGAGTGAGTGGGCGGGGAGGGTTCCCGCAGGCCATGTGGGCGACGCAGCCTTGTGTTTCTGCGCAGCCTGGATTAATTGCTTTGGGGGGGTGCTCTGGGGGTGAGATTTCTCTGCGGCCCACCAAAATTTTCTCAAGGCCCACCGGTTGGCGACCGCTGGACTAGTCCAACCCCCTGCTTAGGCAGGAAACCTTATACCGTTTCAGACAAACGGTTAGGTTATCTAATCTCTTCTTAAAAACTTCCAGTGTTGGGAGCTTAAAAGTGGGATGGGTGGAATTGTCCTGGTTCCCCCCAGAAGTTTTCTTGGGGTTCCTCCCCCCATCAATTGATCCCTTCTCTAGGAGCCAGAAATGAAAAAAAAACAGGGTGCTAGTCCTCATAGTCACAAAGGAGATTTTCCTTAGCAAGGTATTAGAAGCAGCATCTGGGTTGTGTGTATGTATATATACTTGAAAAGTATATAATCTGTTATTCTCCCCCTTCCCAAATAGCGTATAATGTCAGAATTACCTACTTGTCAGTGATTACTGGTACTTAAAGGGAGTACAGATTCCGGGCAATCTGCTCCTTTTGAAATGAGAGAGCTCAAGTCAGCGAGCCAAGCCGCGAGGCTAATTGAGATGTATCGGACTGCCCTGTCTCTTAATTCTGTTCTGTATTGCCTTCTTCTTTTGGTTTATTTCTAAGCTGCAAGAAAAAAAAAGCCTGGTGGAGCAATTAGTCCCCCCCCCCCAAAGCATAGGGTAGGAAGGGATCCAGGAGGTCAGCTAGTCCAACCCTGTATCCAGTGCAGGAATCTTTGTACGCTGCACAGATAAGCAGTCCATTTTTTTTCTCAAAGAACTACGAAAGAGTTGAGGGAGTTTTGCCCCCATTTTATGACTTTTTTTGCCATAATTGTTAAGTTGACTCACTGTGGTTGTTCAGTCTGTAACACGTCATTAAGTGAATCCAGCTTTATTGTGGGCTTTTCTGGTCAAAAGGTTGCAAAAAGGGGATCATGTGACTTCAGGATGCTGCAGCCGTCATAAATACAAGTCGGTTGCCAAGCAATCGACTTGATCAAAATTCAACGTCCGTAAGTGTGCGACGGTCGTAAGTGTGAAAAACGAACCTAAAATCACTTTTTTTAGTAGTTGTAACTTTGAACAGTCGTTAAAACGAATGGCTAGAGATTGAGGGCTACCTCCAAAGAGCGTATTACAAAACACTCAAAAGACAATTCCACAACAATGGGTCAAAGGACAATACGGAGGAAAATATTTATTATTATTATCATGAAAATAAATGCAGAGGGGAGCCAATGGTTGACCGCAGATAAACACGGAAGGGGCCGTGGGGTCAGCCAAAGCAATTTTGGCCTCATGATCAAAATGTCTGAGAAAACATTTCTTGGGTGTAAAACAGCTCTGAAAAGACTTGAGCAATAAGGGGTGACTCCGTGCTTAAATAATATTTCCTTATTTAGAATATACTGAGGATAATTCTCGATTTATAACCCATTTGTTTAGCAACTGTTAAGCAGATTAGAAAAGAGAAAAGAACATAGGATAGGATAGGAATAAAACTAGAATAGAACAACACAGAACAGGACACAAAATAAAATAATATAGAATAGAATTACAGGATAGAAGTAGAACAGAACAGAACAGAGAATAGAATAGAATTATAGAATAGAATAGAACAGAACAGAATAGAAGAACACAGAATAGAATAAAATGAATAGAACAGGACACAAAATAGAATAAAGTAGAATAGAATGGAATTGCAGAATAGAAATAGGAAAGAAGAACAGAATGTAGAATAGAACAGAATAGAAGAACATAATAGAATAAAATGAATAGGACACAAAATAGAATAAAATAGAATTAGAGTACAACAGAATAGACTGGTATTACAGAATAGAAATAGAATAGAACAGAACATAGAATAGAATTGAATAGAATTACAGAATAGAATAGACATAGAATAGAACAGAACAACAGTTGGAAGGGACGTTAGAGGTCTTCTAGTCCAACCCTCTATTCAAGCAAGAATTCCTATACCACTTCAGACAAATGGTTGTCCAATCTCTTCTTAAAACCCTCCAGTGATGGAACACCCACAACTTCTAGTGGCAAGTCGTTCCACTGGTTAATAGTTCCCAATGTCAGGAAGTTTCTCCTTAATTCTAGGTGGGCTTTTCTCCGGGATGAGTTTCCATCTGTGTTGCTTCCTGTCCTGCCTTCTGAGGCTTTGGAGAATAGCTTGACCCCCCCTTCCTCTTCTTTGGGGCAACCCCTCAAATACTGGAAGACTGGGAGTGGAAGTCCAACAAGTCTTAAAAGTTGCCAAGTCTGCCCCGTGTGTGTGTGTGGTTTCCGTGCACGGCTGACAGCTGGAAAACTCCTAAATCCAGATGAGCCGGAAATAGAGATTCTCCCCAGATGTGGTTGGGATTTCCTTTGGGATGGGGGGGGGAATTACTAGATGGAGGAGAACAGATGTGAACTCGGGGGCCGAGAGCTGCGGAAACCGCCCCCCCTCCTCCCCCCCAAGCAAATTCCATCCTGGAGTCTTTTAGGATTGAAAATAAAACTGCCAGCATTGCTAATATGCTTTCTGCATTTTGGAAGACCTTTTTTTGGGGTGGGGTGGGGTGGGGTGGGGTGGGGTTTGCCCCAAATTTTAGGAAGAACTCGGGAGCGTTTTTATCCATTCCCTGAAATAATCTTCTTGTCTCGGACAAGGTGGGTTTGATTTAAATCAAGCCGATTTAAACCACGATTGAACTCGCTAGTAAAAAGCCTTGATTTTAAATCAGCTCGGTTTGCATCCTACTTTTTGAAAGAGCCGCTGTCATCTGTGCTGTGAAATGGTGCGGACGCATCCGTGCAGCGCATTTTATCTC
Source organism: Bungarus multicinctus (assembly GCA_023653725.1). NCBI lineage: Eukaryota > Metazoa > Chordata > Lepidosauria > Squamata > Elapidae > Bungarus > Bungarus multicinctus. The sequence goes on from CM042844.1 coordinate 3,411,630, forward strand.
AGCTTGCATTGAGCATGGATTCGTTGAAAAAAGAAAATGTCAATATTGCAGGAATTATACAGCCTCCTGCTATATAACTGAGCTCCCTTTCGCGCTGAATAAACTTAAAATTATGAATGTATCTTAGAATGGAAAACTACCTTTTAGATAGATTTGTTTTTTTACTCCAAAAGCATTTTTATTCAAATAAATTGGATAAAAAATGTAAAAAAAAATGCAATTTAAATTTTTAAAAATCTGATTTTATTTTTTTAAATGGATTTTGTTATCCACCTTGCCCTCAAAATAAAAATTTGGGGAGTCAGAATTCCAGATTCCTCCTGATTTTTTTGGCATTTTGCATTTGCGTTCTTGTTGGGTTTTTATAACGGCAGGTAATCCTCGACTTATGGCCACAATTGAGCCCGACGGTTCCGTTGCTAAGCATGACAGTTATTTGGTGAGGTTTGACTCAATCTACGGCCTTTCTGGCCACCGTTGTTAAGTGAATCACTGCAGTTGTTTGGTGACCTAGGACCGCTTTTCACACATCCCCACGGTTATGGGACCCAAAATTTGGACCTTCAGCAATTGACTTGTACTTACGACGGTCGCGGGGTCAAGCAATTCCTTTTTGCGATTTTCTAACAAGCAAACTCAAGGGGGAGAAGCTAGATTCGCTTAATGACCGTCTGACCAACTTCACAACTGCAGGGATTCACTTAAGAACCCCGTCAAGAACGGTCCTAAGAGGTGGAGTTCTCGCCACCCAATCTGGAGGATGCTAGTTCGATCCGAGGTAGAGGCCGATATTTCTCTCTCTGGGCACGATCAGAATATATCTGCTGAACAAAACTCCACATCGGCGACAGGAAGGGCATCCGGCCAGTAAAACACTCCGTGAGCTCCCATCAGTTGTCTAGACTTCCACCCCGCAAGGGATCATGGAGTCATTAATTGAATGAAGATGAAGAAAGGTCGTAACGAGGGGCACGAAACTCCACAACCGTCTCGCTTAGCAGTGGGAATTTTGGGCTCAATTGTGGGTCGTATGTCGAGGACTATATCAGGAATCTCCAAGCTTGGCAACTTTTTAAGACTTGTGGACTTCAACTCCCAGAGTTCCTCAGCCAGCATAGCTTGTTCTCTTGTGATCCCTTCCTCTGCAATCTCTCTGCACTTTGGCGGGTAAGAAACAGACTCGGCTGGCTGGGGAATTCTGGGAGTTGAAGTCCACAAGTCTCTCAGTGGCCAAGTTTGCAGATCTTTGCTCTTACTATTCCTCTTCTCATCCTTCCTTTCACCCATCTCCTCCCACTTAATGACTGCATGAAAGTAACTTGGTGGCTTCGTATCCTTGAGATTTTTTTAAATTGACTGTTTACTAGTATAATTCGATCGCTTATTATGACGTTTCCTAGTGTGATTCGATTGCTGATTTGGACCCTTTTGACGATTATTAAGCGTTGATATCTACGGTTCTTGACAAATGTATTTTATTTTTTTCTTTTTATGTACACCGAGAGCATTTGCACCGAAGACAAATTCCTTGTTCTGTATTCTATATCAGGAGTCTCCAACCTTGGCCACTTTAAGACTTGTGGACTTCAACTCCCAGAGTTCCTCAGCCAGCATAGCTTACTCTCTTGTAATCCCTTTCTTCTGCAATCTCTCTCCACTTTGGAGGGGCATTCTGGGAGTTGAAGTCCACAAGTCTTTAAAGTGGCCAAATTTGGAGACCCCTGATCTACATAATGTGTAGCTGGGCACAATAAGTAAATATTAGTTATGGGTTTAATGGGCTTAGTCTGCCAGTAGTCTCCCACCGACCGGTGCGCTCCCACAGAGAGGGTCTCCTTCGGGTCCCGACGGCATCTATGTGCCACCTGGTGACCCCGAGGAATAGGGCCTTCTCTGTGGGGGCACCCACCCTTTGGAATGGGCTCCCCCTGGGGCTACGGACAACCACTGACCTAAGGGCGTTCAGACGTGATCTGAAAACCTGGCTCTTTGAGCAGGCCGGCCTGAGCTGACTTCAAATGGGATTTTAAATAAGGGGTTTTAGATTTGATTGGTTGGGATATGAAAATTTTAGCTTATTTTTAATCGGGGGTTTTAAATTTTTTAAATGGCAGCCTATAATTTAATTCTCTTTTAATTGTATTTGTATTTGTAATTTATATATATTTTAGTTGGCTGAGTCCTTCGGGAGAAGGGCAGTATATAAAATTATTTAATAAATAAATAAATTAGGGTGTTGTGGTGGCCTTCTCTCCATTTTTCCTCCCTTAAAAGACACCAATAATGATAACAAATAAGGAACCACAAACTGTTTGATAACGGAATTGCTTGTTTTTAATTCATTTTTTTTCTTTTTTTCTATGTTGCGTATGTGTATGTTAAGTTGTATATTCAGTAAAGTTTGTTTTTTTAAAAAAAGAGACCCCTCCCTTAAAGCATCCCCCTCTCTCATGGGAAGGAGTGAGCTCTTCGCAGCTGGGACACAATGGCTCAGCTATTCAGGGGCTCTGTTAATCCGTCTGGCAGGTGATAACCAGGTCCAGGCAAAGGTGGGGGGGGGGTCTGATTACCGGTCATCCTCGACTTAATGACCACAATTGAGCCGGACGTTTCTGTGGCCGTTCATTCAGGGAGCTTCTCTCCTGCGTCGTGTCTTTCCTGGCCACCGTCGTTAAGTGAATCACTGCCATCAGCCAGTACGACGGCTCCTGGCGCATGGAACTAGCTTCCCTCTTGATTTTGCTGGTCAGAAAAGGGAAGCACGTGACACACACAGACACAGACACAGACACACACCAGGGACGTGGCGACCGTCATAAATACGAGTCAGATGCCAAGCGGCCGAATGTTGAAGGCAAAGGCCCTGGCACTTTCCCTGGGGAGGGGTGGGTCAGCCATGCCCCAACACTCTCTACATGGGGCTTCCCTTGAAGTGCACCCGGAGGCTCATGCTGGTGCAGAATGCGGCCGCGCGGGTGGTGTTGGGGGCTCCTCGGGGCTCCCATGTTACGCCACTTCTGCGCGAGCTGCATTGGGTCCCGGTGGCCCTCCGGGTGCGCTTCAAGGTCTTAGTTATCATCTTTAAAGCGCTCCATGGCTCGGGACCAGGATATTTGCGGGACCGCCTCCTGCCATTATCGGCCTCCCGTCGACAGATACGCTCCCATAGAGTCGGCCTCCTCAGGGTGCCGCCAGCTGGACGGCTGGAGACCTCGAGGATGCGGGCCTTCTCGTTGGGGGCACCCTCCCTCTGGAACGAATTACCCCCGGAGATGAGGACCATCCCTAATCTCCTGACCTTCCGGCACGCTTTAAAAACTTATTTATTTCATCAAGCCGGTCTGGCCTAGGGTTTTTTGGGGGTTTTTAGGATTTTAATCTGGTTTTTATCTAGTTTGGCTTTTAAACTTCTTATAAATTTCAGCCTTTTATATTTGGTTTTTTAACTGTTCTTAATTTTGTATTATCCTCTGCATTTTAATTTGGCTGTGTACCGCCCTGAGTCCTGTCAGGGAAATAGGGGGGTATGTAAGTACAACAACAACAACAACAATAATAATAATAATAATTTCCCTGGAAGTCCTTACTCGGGCCTGGCATCTCTCCTTTGCTTGGGTGTAAGTTGAAAAGATTGGGGGAAACAAAGCAAAGCTTTTTGAGACCCCCCCCCCCCCTAAAAAAAAATAATTCATGCCGGTTCTAATATTCGTCCCACCTGGCATTAGCTACCAGATATAACAAACCAGGTTTTCCCAAGTTGGCCACAAGGTTTGCTGGCTGGTGCATCGGGCTGAGTCATCCAACTCTGCACTGCACAAAATGTACGAACTAAAATTAGAAATTTAAACACACACACACATATATAGTTAGTTAGTCCTCGACTTACAAGTTGCCCCAATTGTTTGTTTATTTATTTAATTTAATTTATATATCGCCCCCTCTCCCAATTTGGGACGCGGGGCAGTGCACAGCCCAGCTAAAAACGATAACAGTATCAAACACAGAATTTAAAATAGAATTAAAAACGAATTAAATAAATGGCTGAAAAATTAAAATTATAATCCATTAATAAAAAGCAGGATAAAAAAATTACAAAAATGAAAACCTTCCAATCGTACTTAGGCCAGACCGGCTTGCTTGTTAGGGAAAATACACCCGGTATTCCATAGTAGCCTGGTCGGATCGACCCTGAGGCCCCTACCTCGTGAGCCCCCCCCAGGCCCCGTGGTCATAGGAGGCCAAACCCCTTATGAGGTGCTGCGAGTCCTCGATCCGAGGTTGCACAAGAGACAACCCCAATACTTAATCAAGTGGAAGGGCATCTTGGATAAAAAGAGTAGGAACGTCCAGGCCGATCACCTTGTGGCAAAGGTTCCATGCAGAAATACCAACCAAGTTTGGGAGGGGTCCGATACCTGCAATAAATTTGTTTTCTTTTTGTGTTGTACGCTTCAAGAAGTGAGGGGAGCCGAATGTCAACTCATAAAACATTTCTATGGCTGTTTTAGTGTTGCCAAACGGCCGCAGCGGAGCCCAAGTTTTCCGCTGCTCAGTGAAACCTTCGTCCCATTGGGTTTTGAAACAACCTTTCATCCCGCCGTTCTTAAGGGAATTGCTGCAGGTATTCATGGACCAACCCGGTCGTTAAGTGAATCTGGCTTTCCCCCATGGAGTCTGCTTGTCGTAAGGTCGCAAAAGGGGAATCACGTGTCACACACACACACCCCGGGGACACTGCGACCGTCATAAATGCGAGTCAGTTCTTCAGCTTCAGCATTTTGATCACGTGGCCACAGAGATACTGCAGTGGTCATTAATTGTGGAAAACAGCCATAATTCACTTTTTCTGGTAGCGTCGCAACTTTGAATGGTTAGCCCGTGACTTAACAACCGTTCATATAATGACCGTTCAAAGTTACGATGGCGCTGGAAAAAGTGGTGACTTTTTCACACTTAACGACGGTGGCAGCCTCCCCATTGTCATGTGATCAAAATTCAGAGGCTTGGCAACTGGCTTGGCTCGTATTTATGACGGGTGCAGTGTCGGCGGAGTCATATGATCTCCATTTGTGACTCTCTGGCAAGTAAAGTCAACGGGGAAGCCAGATTCATCTAAGGACTGTGTGATTCACTTAACGACTGTGTGATTCACTTAATGCAGCAGCGGTTCACTTAACGGTGGCAAGAAAAGATCGTAAGATGAGCCAACGCTCACTCAACCACTGCCTTGCTTGATGGAAATGTTGGGCTTAGTTGCGGTGGCAAGGCGAGGACAAGCTGTGCCATTCATGGTTCGTCATTATGTGGGTAAACTGGGAGGGGTTTGTGCCGTCGGGATTGTAAGGCCCAGTCTCCCCAGCTCAAAAGCAGCTGCAGAGGATGATGGTTTGAAGAATCTCAAGATCGTCCGATTTAAGAGAGGTCACAAATGGTTTTTTTGCACAGGAACCCTAGCAATACAGGAACAAACTTCTCACAGGCCTAAGAGCCTTGTTACATCGGGATGGGGGATCCCTGCACACCCTGTGCTATAAACTCAGTTAGTGTTCTGTTGGTTAGTTCTGTCACATCAGGGTGGGAAAAAAACAAAGGTTGTTGCAGGTTAGGGAACTGATGGCTCAGCTGTGCCGGAACACGGCTTAATTTTTCTCCCTGGTGTTGGCTGAGTTGTGGGAATGCAGCCCCAGAGAAAGGCAGGAGTTTGTCTCCTCTGTGTGTGTGTATGTGTGCATTTGTGTGTGTTCAGCTGGCGGAAGGAAGCAAGCAAGTTGTGTTTGCAGTGAGTGTTAATCAGCTTTGTTGTTGGGGGAGTCCTTTCTCACACAACGCAGCTTTCGTTCTTCAAGGACAGGATGTCCTGTGAAAGTTCTCAGCCCTTCCTCGGCCGGCCTGCAAGGATGATGAAGCGATAGTAAGGCGGGTGGAAAGCAAATCCTCCCTCTGGCCCAGCCTGGCTGTGCCCACGGTTTACTCAGCCCTGGATCCATCCTCTTCCCCTTGCAAAGACCCACAAACATGTCAGCTTGGCTGCATTCACACAAACCGGGGGGAATGCAAAATCAAGAAAGTTGGCTCGCCCTGGCTTTGTGGTCTTCGTTGGAAGAAGGGTGCAGATTTTTTTAACTTAAATTTTTCATTTTGTTTTCATTGCAAGCGTATCTTCTTCCATTTGACAACGTGTCGTCTAAATACAGTTATCTCGTGCAGTGCAGTTGGTATTTATAATCATATTCATTACATTCGTATTCTCTAACCTTAACATGCAATATCCTTATCCCTTTACCCTTCTTCTTCGCTTATTTACTTCTATTAGGATATCTACTACAACATTCTTAACTAATCCATTAACTATATCTAGCTTTCATATTTTTTTCTCTAACCATTGATAAAATAATCCCGGTACTATGTACTTAACTCAGTTTGCTCTCTTTAATTGCAAGTGTTAATCTACTCATTCCTGCACATTCTAGTATTTTCCTAATCCCATTTTCTCCAACGGGAATCTGTTCCCTTTTCCAATTTTGAGCAAATACAATTCTCACTGCAGTTAGTACATGAATAATCAGAATAGGGGTGCAAATTATGGGCACGTGGATTATTGCTTCCCTGGGCAAATAATTTGGTCCCTGCAGATTGATGGCGCGCACACACACACAAAATCAGACACACACACAATCAGACACACAAACACAATCAGACAAACACAGGTCAGGGTTATTTAACACAGGTAGTCCTCGACTTAACGACCACGATTGAGCCGAAATCCCCGTTGCTAAGGGAGACAGCTGTCAAGTGAATTTCGCCCCGTTTTACAACCGTTCTCGCCGCAGCCGTTCAGTGAATCCCTGCGGTCGTTAAAGTTACCGAAACAGCCGCGAAGTGAATCCAGCTTTCTCCATTGATTTTGCTTGTCAGAAAGTCACAAAAAGGGATTGTGTGAGACACACACACGCACATACACGGGGACGCTGCGACCGTCATAAATACGAGCCAGGTCGCCGAGAGTCCCGAATTTTGATCCCATCTCTGCAGGGACGCACCGATTGTAAGTGTTGAAAAACGGAAGGATTAGCCAACGTTGTAACGCTGAACGGTCACTAGATGAGCCGCTGTAAGTCGAGGGCTACCTGTCAGTTCCTTCTGACACACACAATGGGGATGGCGTGACCCTTAATTTCCCCACTGCATAACTCAGAGCGAGGTCTCGGCATCCATCTTGAGGATTGCTGCAGAGTTTTATCTCGGCCTCAGCAACACGCCCGCGGTCTGTTCTCTTACGATCCCTTCCTCGGTTTCCCCTTTCGCTCTTCCTCTCCGTCTTCCTGTTCGCGTCAAAGGCTGCAGCCCTTTCTGCCTCTGTGTTCAGATTTACCTCTGTTGCCCGCTGATCTGGATTGACGGAGGTGAAGGAGGCTGGATTCCCACATCCCCTCGTGCCGAGCAGCTGACGGGCGTGCAGATGAGACCCATGGACTTCGTGATCCGGGGCCTAGGGGTTTTTCGTGGTAAGGCTGCTGCCCTGAGCTCACCCCGGTTCCTTTTGGGGACCGCATGGTTTTCTTCCTCTCTGCAAAACTTCCGGTGCAACCGAGGCTTCCTTCTGCTAAATTTTAATTTTTTTTTTCCTTTTTAACCGAGGAACGTTTTCAATATTTCGTTTTGCCCCCTTTCTTCGGCTTTTAAGATCCCTTTTGTAAAATGCTATTTATTCCTTAAGAGACGAAGGGCAAAATTCACCAGGGAAGGGGTGGTGGTGGTGGTATCCCTTCAGGCAGTCCTCGACTTTACAACCGCCAGTGAGCCCAGCGTTCCCGTTGCTAAGCGAGACATTCCGTGAAGTGAGTTTTGCCCCATTGTACGGCCTTTCTCGACCCAGGGGGTTAAGTGAATCATTGTGGCTGTTAAGCAAGTCACAGTCTTTTAAGTGAATCTGGCTTCCCCGTTGATTTTACTCATCAGAAGGTTGCAAAAGGAGAATCACCTGATCCCAAGACACCGCACTCGTCATAAATGTGAGTCAGTGGCCAAACGTCTGAATTTAAAAAAAAAATTATTCAATATTTGTAAAATTAAAAACACGTATATACATTTTACAGCATTGTTTGAGCAATAGATACACCTGTACTTTCCTTCTAATAGCTCCTTCATAATAACTCCTTCATCCTTTTAAACTCTATATATGCATCCATATAATTTATTTACACGTCACCCTTAGTTTTAAAATGTTACCAAGTCATCAAACATCACCTTTTATTTAGCCAGTCGTACCAGATATCCCATGTGTTGTAATATTCACTGTCTTGATTTATCTTTTAGCAATTTAGTTAATCTATCCATTTCGGCACATTCATGGATCTTATTGATTGTCATGTTTTTTGAAGGGGTCGTAGCCGATTTCCAATTTTGAGCAAAACTTAATTCTAGCTGCTGTTACAATATGCAAAAATCAAATATTGGTCCTTCTTTGGCTATAGCATGCCTAATAAAAAAAAAAATTCTGCTTCGAATTTTACTTTCTGTTTTGTTATTTCCTCTATCCAAATTCTATTTTTTTTTGCCAAAATTTTTGTGCATGGGGGCAAGTCCACCACATGTGGAAATAAGTCCCGGATTGTAATGACATTTCCAGCAATTGGGTGTCGTGTTTGGGAACATTTCGGCTAGCTAAGCGTCTGAATTTTGATCACGTGGCTGCGGTCATAAGCGAGAACAACGGTCATAGGTCACCCTTTTTTTTTTTTTTTGCAACCTTCTGACAAGCAGGGAAGCCCGATTCGCTTAACGACTGTGTTACTCACTTAACGGCAGTGATTCCTTTAATGACGGCGGCAAGAAAGTTCGTAAAAGGGGGCAAACCCCACTTCACGAAGTGTCTCTATTAACCACGGAAATGTTGGACGGCATGCCTGGCGAGCCCTAGATCTTTTCTGTTCTTCCCCGCAGGTTTGGCAGGATCCCTGCGTTGGGACCGTGTGACCTTGAGATCCCTGAAGATGGCTGAAATTTGAACCCCCTCTGCAGCCGGGGTGATCTTCGCCGATTCCTCGGGGCGGTTGGCCTTATAATGCTTTATAATATGATTATATTTCGACACCCCAGCCCACCCCAGTAATTGCAGAGAAGGAAGCCAGGTGGAGATGGAACCAGGAGGAGAAGCAGCAGCTTGAAGAGGGGAAGATGATTCACGGCGCACGGCTTCAGGTAGGATGACCTTCCCACCCGCGCATCGGTGTTCGTGTTTTAATCTCCAGATCACGGGGCGGGCTTCAAAAATTTTAACAAGGGGTTCTACTGGTCGATTGCTGGGTGGGCGTGGCCTAGTTGGCCTGCACCACGATGGGAGTGGGTTTTTTTTTCGCTTTCCCAGGACTCCGGAGGCTTTCCTGTGCTTTTTATCTTGGCCTGCTCTCTCACGATCCCTTTCTCAATTTCTGTGATGACCCCGGGTGGGATACAAAACAGACACAGTCACAAAACACAGGCGAAGAAGCCCCCTTTACTCCTTCACTTGGCTTCCAAGCTCCGAATATTCTTGACGGAAGGCAAAAAACTCCCCCACAAACAGTTACGAGAAGAAGGAAAAAAGCAACACCAACCAGGCAAGAGAAACGCTGGAGGACGTCCACAGATAACACACACACTGGGATGGACGCCAAACTCAAGGGAGGAGCCATAAACTAGAGAGATTTCCATGATTTGTTTCCAGCGTTCGCCCGTACGCAGGTCCGTCCTTTTATCCAGTTGTCACAGCTGCAGCCCATGAAGAAGGGGATCAGGGCCCTTTCCTCCCCCGTAAATCACGTTTCTCCCTTCTCCGTTCCTCCCTGCGTACCCTAGGATGAAGAGAGGATGGGCCTGGGTCCTCCTCTGACTGCCCAGCCGTCCTCTGCCCTTCCCCAGCCTCTTCCACAACCTCTGGAGCCACACTCCCACTCCCTCAAGAGTCCAAACAAGGGCATGACACTTTCCCCTTTCGCTCTTCCTCTCCGTCGTCCGTTTCCAGCCTTCTGGAACTTCCTGGAGGCCCATTTTCCGCCCTCCCCAAATCTCCGTGCAGGCCCTGCACTTGCCTAGGATCCAAAACGGGCCGCGTGGGGACTCTTGAGAGGGGTGGGCCTGGCCAGCCAAGGGTGGGATTTGCCGGTTCACTTGAACCGGGGTAAACCGGTAAGCAGCTCCACCCCTGCTCCAGATATTTGCAGCAGCTGGATTTCACATTTTATTGATTTCTGGATCCCATTGGCAGGCCAGGCTTGAGTTCACGGCCATAATTCAACCTTAAGATTTCTTCCCATGGCTGAGCGAGACAGTTGTTAAGTGAGTTTTTGACCCGTTTAATGACTGGGTGGTTGCCTCAAGTCGTTCGGGGAATCACTGCGGTTAAGTCAAGTCACACGGTCTTTAAGGGAATCGGGCTTCCCCGGTAACTTGGTCAGAGGGTCGTAAAAGGGGATTAATCGTGTGACATTCCGGGATACTGCGCCCGTCATAAATGTGAGTCGGTTGTCAAGTGTCCAAATTTTTGATCACCTGACCATGAGGATTCTGCAATGGTCGCAAGTGTGAAAAAGGGTCATAAGTTGCTTTGATCAGTGCTGTTGTAACTTAGAACGGTCACTAAACAAATTGAGGAACACTCATACTTGGTAAAAAATGCTTTATACTTGATTGATTAATTGATTGATGGATTTCTTTCCCCTTTCTTTCTTCCTTTCTGCCTGTCTTTTTTTCCTTTCTCTCTCTCTCTTCCTTTCCCTCCTTCCTCTAACTTCCTTTCCTCTTTTTTCTTTCTTTCCTCCTTTTCTTTTTTTCCTTTCCTCCTTCCTTTTTCCTTCCTTCCTTTTTCTTTCCCCCCTCCCTTCCCCCCACTTCCTTTCCCCTTTCTTTCTTTCTTTCTTTCTTTCTTTCTTTCTTTCTTTCTTTCTTTCTTTCTTTCTTTCTTTCTTCTCTCTCTCTCTTTCTCTTTCTCTTTCTTTCTTTCTCTCTTTTTCTCTCTCTTTCTTTCTCTCTTTCTCTTTCTTTCTCTCTTTCTCTCCTTTTCTCTCTTTTTTCTTTCTCTTTTTCTTTCTTTCTTTTTTCTTTCTCTCTCTCTTTCTCTTTCTTTCTCTTTCTCTCTCTCTCTCTTTCTTTCTTTCTTTCTTTCTTTCTTTCTCTTTCTCTCTCTCTTTCTCTCTCTCTCTTTCTTTCTTTCTTTCTTTCTCTCTTTCTTTCTTTCTTTCTTTCTTTCTTTCTTTCTTTCTTTCTTTCTTTCTTTCTTTCTTTCTTTCTTTTTTCTTTCTTTCTCTCTTCCTCTCTTCCTCTTTCCTTCCTTACTTCCCATCGCTTCCTTTCCTCTTTCTTTTTCTTTCCTCCTTTTTCTCCTTTCCTCCCTCCCTCCCTTTCTTTTTCCTTCCTTCCTGTCTTCCCTCCCTTTCCCCTCCCTTCCTTTCCTCTTCCTGTCTTTCTTTTTTCCTTCCTTCCTTCCTTCCTTCCTGTGGTAAGTTTGACAGCCGCTCCTAAGTCACTTTTATCAGCCCCGTTGTAACTTTGAACGGCCACTTAACGAATGTTTGTAAGTCAAAGCCAACCTGTAATGTAGAATACTGGGAAGGAAACCCACAAATGAACATAAACTTTTAACCTTGAGGAGTGTTTGAAGAACAGATTTTGTTCCCGAGCCGTCCAGGATCCAGTTGGGGCAGAAGAAGTAGAAGCACCCTAGATTTGGTGGGGTTGATCCCAGCCGGGTTTGGGACCGGATATCCCTCTTTGGCAGAGTTATGTGATGCCGCTGTTAATTTATTTACGAGATTTGTCTACTCAGCCTGAAACCAAATCAGGTTCGGGGCAGTTTCCATCTAAAATGTAATGCACAATCGATACGGTAATTGATTAAAATAGCAACCCCCCCAATTGGTTTGCAATTCAACGAAACATTAAAAGCAACAAAACAGGATTTATTGTGGCCGGAAGCCACGGGTGAATGTCAAAGTAGGGATGTCTTGCTTGCTTCCAATTGTCATTATCAGTCTGGAACCCACATTACGTATCTGATATTAGCACAGTTGAGAAAGTCCAGAAATATTTTACAAGAAGAGTTCTCCACTCCTCTACTCGTTGCAGAATACCTTATGCCATCAGACTTGAAATTCTAGATTGAGAAAACCTAGAACTACGCCGCCTTCGGTCCGATCTAAGTATAGTATATAAAATCATACATTGCCATGTCCTACCTGTCGATGAATACTTCAGCTTTAACCATAACAACACAAGAGCACACAATAGATATAAACTCAAGGTTAATCGCACCAAACTTGATTGCAGGAAATACGACTTCAGCCACAGAGTGGTCAATGTCTGGAATACTCTACCTGACTCTGGTTTCTTCCCCAAACCTCAAAAACTTTAACCTTAGACTGTCTACTATTGACCTCACCCCCTTCCTAAGAGGTCTGTAGGAGGCGTGCATAAGCGCACCAACATGCCTACCATTCCTGTCCTATGGTTTCTTTTATATTTTATTTTCTTATATGGGTTATAGGCAAAAGATGTAAACAAACTTAGCTAGCTGCATAGGGGTAATCCTCAAGTTACAACAGTTCATTTAATGACCGTTCAAGCTTAAATCAGCACTGAAAAAAAATGACCTGACCACTTTTCATACTTACGACCACTGCGGCCTCCCCCTGCCCACATGATCAAAATCCAGCCACTTGGCAACTGCCTCGTATTTGTGACGGTTGCAATATCCTGGAGTCCCGTGATCCTCTTTTGGTGAACTTCTGGCCGGCGAAGTCCATGGGGGAAACCAGATTCACTTAACGCCCGGTTGACTCACTTAACGGCAGTGATTCGCTTAACGGTGGCAAGAACGGGTTGTAAAATGGAGCAAAGCTTCCTTTGCAAATCTTTCGCTTAACAACATACATGTTGCCCTCTGTTGGCATCGTAACTCGAAGACAATCTGTATACTCTTCCGAACCAGAGAAGCAGACCTGGCAAAGCATCACCTGGCCAGGTTCAGGGTGTTAATCCCCGGCAGGTGAAAGCTTGATCGATTCAGTTGTACAGCTGCAATTAGAATAGAATGGAATAGAATAGAATAGAAAACGGAATGGAATAGAATGGAAAAGGTATTGGAATGAAGAATATAATAGAATAAAAAATAGAATAAATATTGGAATGAAAAAATAGAATAGAATTGAATAAACACTGGAAAGTAGAATAGAATAGAATAAAATAAATATTGGAATGAAGAATAGAATAGAACATGGAATAGAATAGAATAAACATTGGAATGAAGAATAGAATAGATATTGGAATAAGAATAGGATAGAATGTAAGAATAAGAATAGAAATAGAACAGAACAAAATAAGAATTCTTTATTGGCCAAGTATGATTGGACACACAAGGAATTTCTCTTTGGTGCATAAGCTCTCAGTGTACATAAAAAATAAAATACATTCATCAAGAATCATAAGATACAACACTTAGTAATAGTCATAAGCTACTAATACGCAATCAAATCATACTAGGAACACAATACAATACAAATTGTAAAGATACAAGCAACACGGTTATAATCATAAGTGGGAAGAGATAGGTAATAGGAAGGATGAGAAGAATCATAGTAATACAGTTTTACCAAATAGTTTGACAGTGTTATGGAGATTAGTTGTTGATGAAGTCAGAAATGGTGCAGTAGGGTCTCCTGCTTGGTTGGAGTATTGGACTAGATGACCTCCAAGGTTCCCTTTCAACTCCTATTACTCTATCCTCAATTATGCGCTTACGCCCTGCAGGCCCAGCAAGCCAACTCTCTTATCTGGGTTTGCATCCCTTGTGAATTGGGAGGCGACAGGTGACCACCCAAAGGGGGAGGGGCCTCCAGCAGGCCCCGCCCACCCCAAGCTGGCAGCTCTGCTACGTACGTTCCCTCCCTCCCTCCCTTTGCCCAGGGAAACCCAGCCTCCGCCCATCCGCTGACGTCGCTGTTTTTCCGGGGTTTGTTGCAAATCCGGAGCCGGGCATTTTGCAGCTTTCCAAGGATTTGGCTCCCTGTGCAATGCCAGGCGGGGGTGCCCATCGGTCTGCTGTGCCAGGATTAGCCCCCAGTGTGTGTTTGTGAGTTGTGTTTACAACCCTGGGGAAAGCCCCCTGCACAAACCCACCCACCCACCGACTGGCAACAAGTTAGGCTGCAAGGCCGAACTACCGCCCACCTGCGTTGCTAAGCAACCAGTGGTCACCTTCCTCCCTGCATGCCAGGATGGGTGAAGTCATGGTCATGTGACCGGCTGGCCAATTGGGAGCGAGGCAGCCTTGGCTGGTTGGGCGAGCGAGAGAGAGAGAGAGAGGAACTTCTGGCCAGATGTGTGAGACGAAGACAGGCAGCCGGCCACCTGCGCCGTAAATCCAGCCCTCGGGAAGAGGGATGCAAATGGTGAGTCGAAGCAAGGAGGCGAGGCTGGGTGCGGGAAAACGCTGCCTTTACCCCCTTTTCCGCCAGGTGCGGGAGTCGCAAACCAGTTGCACCGGCTGGGCGTCTGCCTCGGGTTTTGTTTTTTCTCCCAATCCTCCGGGACGGGCCAGGATGTTGGCAGCTTCCTCCCTCAAAACAGACACAAGGAAAAGCCCCAAAAGAATCGGAGGGCTGGTAGTGCACCATGGGTCCCCGCCCGCTAGAGATCCGTGCAGCGCCTAGGGAGTTCCAGAGCTATGGAAGATCAGAGAGTCCGGCCGGTGGGGTTGGCACGAAGAATAGAATAGAATTATTGGCCAAGTGTGATTGGACACACAAGGAATTTGTCTGCTCTCGGTGTACATTAAAAACAAAAAATGAAATACATTTGTCGAGAATCATAAGGTACAACACTTAGTAGTAGTAGTCGACGGGTGCAACTAAGCAATCGAATCATACTAGGAAACATAATAAGCGATCAAATCAAATCAAATTATACTAGTAAACAGTCAATTTTTAAAAATCTCTCAAGGATACAAAGCCACCAAGTTACTTTCATGCAGTCATTAAGTGGGAGGAGATGAGTGAAAGGAAGGATGAGAAGAGGAATAGTAACAGCAGAGATCTGCAAACTTGGCCACTGAGAGACTTGTGGACTTCAACTCCCAGAATTCCCCAGCCAGCCGTGTCTGTTTCTTACCCGCCAAAGTGGAGAGAGATTGCAAAGGAAGGGATTACAAGAGATGCTGGCTGGGGAATTCTGGGAGTTTGAAGTCCATAAATCTTCCAAGTTTGCCAAAGTTGTAGACCTCTGGTAATAGTAATGCAGACTTAAATAAATAGTTGGACAGGGTTAAGGGAATTGTTTGTTAAAGGAGTCAAGTGGTGGGGTTTAAATTAAAATATAATTATATTTTATATAATTTACATATAAATTTAAAAAAAAATCGGGAAGCCAGGACACACAGACACACACACAGACATACAAATGCAGAGACACAACAGATACACACAAACGTAGATGGGGGGTGTGTGGTTTTTTTTTTTGCACTTTCCAAGTTTGCTGGGACTGCAAAGTGTCACAAGCCATTTCGGTTGCGGGCATCCGTTCCACACACCCTGGTGTTGCCCACGTTGCGGGGTTCGCCCTGCAAAAGGTGCCTCTTTAGGTTGGCACAAGTGACCAGGGTGAACGCCATTCTGTGCATGATGTGTGAGGCATCCCACGCTCCCTCTTGCCTTGGACAATGTGGTTTGTGCTGGATCTCGGCGGTGTGTGGCATCCAGGTTGTCCAGTAGTTGGGGCGTAGAGGTCTCCAACCCTGGCAACTTTTATTTTATTTTTTAAATATTTATTCATTCAAAGTTTCAAAAAATTTAAAAAAGAGAAACGAGTCCTCACATTTTACAGCGATATTATATAGCACTGTACGTTTCCTTTAGTAACAATTAAGTTCGTTTACCATAAATATATCTATAGCTAATTTACTAATTCCTTACTTGTTGTACTACTCTTAAAGTGCAATTACTGATCTATATATATATTACTTTACATATATATGCACATAGGTCATGTATGCCATTCTTCTTTGCAATTTTGTTGGTTATTTTTACAAAACATTTTTACTCAACTCCTTTTTTAACCAGTTATACCATATATTCCATATTGTGAAATATTCTTCTTCTTTCTTGGCAACCTTGGCAACTTTTAAGACTGGTGGACTTCAACTCCCAGAATTCCACAGCCAACCATGTCTCTTCCTTTTTCTCTTATCCCCCAAAGAGGAGAGATTGCAGAGGAAGGGATTACAAGAGAGTAAGCTGTGCTGGCTGAGGAATTCTGGGAGTTGAAGTCCACAAGTGTTAATGTTGCCATGGTTGGAGACCCCTGGATTGGGGTGTTGTGCACATCCCTTCATTGGGGGGGGGGAGTGTACAAGTCATCCTCGACTTACGACCACAATTGAACCCGGCGTTTATGTTGCTAAGCGAGAGATTGGTATAAAAGTGAGCTTTGCCCCATGTTACCACCTTCCTTGCCTCGGTTTCGTAAGTGAATCCCTGCCGTTGTTAAATGAACAGCCCAGTGGTTAAGTGAAATCTGGCTTCCCCGTTGAGTTTGGTTGTTGGACGGTCGCAAAAGGGGATCGCGGGAGACACTGCAACCGTCATAAATATAAGTCGGTTGCCAAGCATCACGTGATGATGTGCAAACAATGCTGCAGAGGTCGTAAGTGTGAAAAATCAGTCATCAGTCCCTTTTTGGGAACTTTGGATGGTCACTAAACGAACTGTCATAAGTCTGTGTGAAAGGAACCACTGAGTATCTTGGATGTGATCTTTTGGCTCAATTCCCACGACTCTACGTGCAATGTGGATGACACGAATATTGGCCTACCTTACAAGGACGTTGTGATCCTAACTGAGACCTGGCCAGCTAGTGCTTGAACCCTTCAAAATGAAGCTGCTGTTCAGAATCGCACCAAATTTCGATCCAGGATGTAACTTGTCTGAATGCTGGCTAGTTCAAAGCAACTTGAGGATGAAGAAGAGATAGTCCTCGAGCAGAATTTCAACGGCCAAGCAAGTTGGTTGTTAAATGAGTTTTGTGACCTTTTTTATCATAGTTGTTAAGAGGATCGCAGTCGTTAAGTGAACCGTGTGTCGCTAAGCGAATCTGGCATCCATTGACTTTGCTTTGGGGGAGGGCGGGGAGGAAGGTCGCAAGTGGAGATCTCGTGACTTTGGGACGCTTTAACTGTCGTAAATGTAAGCCGGTTGCCAGGCGTCCTAATTTGGATCGTGTGATTGGAAGTTGCTGCAACGGTCGTAAGTGTGAGACTGGGGCGGAGTCCCATCTTTCAGTGCTGTTGTAACTTTGAACGGTTTCTAAAGGAATAGTTATAAGTGGAGGACTGCCTGTGGATCTCTTGTGAGCAATCTGTTTGCTTCTGGTTGTGTATTTGTGTCGTAAAGTTTGAAGGTGTTGTGTTGCTCTCTTAAACCAGGTTATTTTTTTTGACAATAGATTTTTATTGTTTTCTACCAGTACAAATCTTAATTAAATTTTCAACAGCTTTTGCATCAACAAATTATCTTAAATTTCTATTATCTGTTCATACGTAACATTTATACATATTACCTTTATTTATAGTTACTATCATTATTCATCTTTAACCTTTTTGTATATCCATTTGCATTTTATATATCACTCTCTGGATAATTCTCTTATATCATCTTTTCTAATTCTTATCCCTCTTTTCTAGCCACATGTACCATCTATGCCAGAGGTCGCCAACCTTTTGGACCTCAGGGACCACCAAACTCATGATTTTAGATCCCAGGGACCACTGACCAGTTCTGTGGGCGTGGCCTAATTTGTGGGTGTGTTTGGTGGTCATGTGACTGGCTGGGCATGGCTTGTATGTAAATATTATAAATATTTATATAAATATTGAATTTTTTATATAAAAAAGCAACTTTTTTACCCAAAATCAGGCAAAGCAGGCAGGCAGATTGAGTTGCTCACAGAATCACAGATTCATTCAGAGATCTATCTATCTGCCATTGGCTAGCTCAGTCTGTCACATAAAATTTGCTTGCAGGCAAACTCATAAAATTTGCTAGCTAGCAAACAAACTCACAAAATTAACTCACAACACGCCATGTATGTAAATATTGATTTTCTTATTTAAAAAAAGAGCAACTTTTACCCAAAATCAGGCAAAGCAGGCAGGCAGATTGAGTTGCTCACAGAATCATTCAGCGATCTATCTATCTGCCATCGGCTAGCTCAGTCTCTCAAATTTGCTTGCCGTGAGTCTGCACTGAATAATAGAACCTTCGGTCCTAAGGGAGGTTCGGCTGTGCTTAAAAGCAGAGCTGAAGACCTAAAGACTTGCTAGAAAGCAAAAAATCCAACCATTTCCTGCTTCCTAGCTAATCTAAATCTCCCGGCATCAGCAGAACAGATGATGGTCAGAAACAGGAAAAATAGCAATTCAGCAGGCAAGTTTTCTGGGTAAGGAGTGAGTGGGCAGGGAGGGTTCCCGCGGGCCATGTGGGTGGTACAACCTTGTGTTTCTGCGCAGCCTGGATTAATTGCTTTGGGGGGAGTGCTCTGGGAGGGGTGAGATTTCTCTGCGGCCCACCAAAATTTTCTCACGGCCCAGAAATTGGCGACAGCTAATCCATGTCAAACTGAGTAGTATTCAGATTCTTCTTTTTCTCTTATTTTTAGGGTGAGCATATCCATTTCAGCACAGTCTGGTATTTTTTGTAAAAAAAAATATGCCCTTTCCACACTTGCGCATAGGCAATTCTGGCTGCTGTCAATATATGTAACATTAAGTACTTTTATCTTTTTTCGGATATTGCTTTTGAGGGCGGAGGGTTGGACTAGATGACCTACAAGGTCCCTTCCAATTCTGTTAATCCGACTTTAATCTGATTTTAATGAACAAAAGGGCCAGGGGAGACAGGACAGCAGTCTTCCAATATTTGAGGGAAGGGGGTTGGACTAGATGACCTACAAGATCCCTTCCAACTCTTGTTCTTCTATATTCAACGGAACAGAAGTTGTGGGAGCTTTCAAGAAGAGACCGGACTGCCATCGATCAGAAATTATGTAAGGGTCTCCTGCTTGGGGCAGGGGGTTGGATTGGATGACCTCTAAGCTCCCTTCCAACCATTCGTCTAATATTCATTGGAACAGAAGTTGCCTTCAGAAATTGTGGGAGAGAATCCCAATAGATGAAACGTGATAAAAAAAATATTAGAATGTGCAGAATTCAATTTGATGTCCAGTGATTTCCTGTATCCAATCTCTAATTCTTGTCCAATAGGTCCTGGCTTTGGGGCAGAGCCCTCTTGAACCAGTTTTGAGATGCCTGCTGGTGGTTTCCTACAAAATTATGGGATGGGCAGCTATGGGTGATGGCTGGGGCACCAGTAATCTCCCCCTAGATCAGGGGTTCCTTTAAGACTTATGGACTTCAACTCCCAGAATTCTCCCCAGCCAGCATAGCTTACTCTCTTGTAATCCCTTCCTCTGCAATCTCTCTCCTCTTTAACAAGACAAAAATAAAACAGACACGGCTGGCTGAGGAATTCTGGGAGTTGAAGTCCACAAGTGGCCACCTTAGGAGGCCCCTGCCCTAGATTCAGGTAGGTACCCAACTTAACGACCGCAGTTGAGTCCAGATTTCCTGTTGCTAAGCAAGACATTGGTTACGTGAGTTTTGCCCCATTGTACGACCTTTGCTTGCCGCCGTTGTTAAGTGAATCTCTGCCGCCGTTGTTAAATTAGTAACCCGGTTGTTGAATGAATCTGGCTTCTCCCCCCCCCCAACTTGGACTTTGCTGGTCAGAAGGTCGCAAAAGGGGACCGTCGTAAAGGTGAATCGGTTGTCAAACATCTCAAGTGTAAATCACGTGACCACGGGGAGGCTGCAACGGTTATAAGTGCGGAAGATGGTCTACAGTCCCCTTTTTTTTCAGTGCCGTCACTAAATGAACCGTTGTAAGTCGAGGACTGCCTGTATTAGAACACGGTCTGCGTTCGGAGCTTCGTAGACAACTATTAAAAACGGAATCATTTCCGAAGAAAGTTTGAGGAAACAGGCTGCGGCCAGTGATGTATTTTAGCATCATTATGTTTTTTTCAAGTTGCGTAGTTTAAAAAAATTTAACTGGTTTTCTGTTTGTCTTTTTAAAAGATCTAGAAACTGCCTGGAATCAGCTTTTTAAGGAAACGAGTGGCATATTGAGATGGATGGAGGGATGGAGAAATGGAGGGATGGAGAAATGGATGGGCGGATGAAGAAGTGGATGGATGGATGGGCGGATGAAGAAGTGGATGGATGGATGGATGGGTGGATGGATGGATGGATGGATGGAGAAATGGATGGAGAAATGGATGGATGGATGGATGGATGGATGGATGGATGGATGGATGGATGGATGGAGAAATGGATGGACAGATGGATAGACAGACGGACAGATGGATAAATGGACAGGTGGATGGATGGATAGAGGGACGGATGGATAAATGCATGGATGGCTGGACGGACAGATAGATGGACAGAAGGTTTGGCGGATGGATAAACGGATAACGGACGGACAGAAAGGGGTTGGCGGATGGATAAACGGATGGATGGATGGATGGACAGAAAGAGGAATTGGCAGATGGACGGCTAAATGGATGGATGGATGGGTGGATAGAGAGACAGATGGATGGATAAATGCATGGATGGCTGGACGGACAGACGGACAGAAAGAAGGATTGGCAGATGGATGGATAGATGCATGGATGGCTGGATGGACGGATGGATGGTCAGAAAGGGAGTGGCTGATGGACGAATACATGGATGGATGGGTGGATAGAGGGACAGACGGATGGATAAATGCATGGCTAGATGGACGGACAGATGGATAAATGGATGGATGGACAAAGAGGGATTGGCAGATGGATAAATGGATGGACGGATGGACAGATGAATAAATGGACAGGTGAAGGGATGGATAGAGAGACGGATGGATAAATGCATGGATTTCTGCAGCAGCTAATCCTCAATGTATGACCTGCATTTTCTCTAGTTAAGCAAGGCACAGCTGTTCAATGAGTTGCACCCCATTTTACAACCGTTGTTTTTGCCACCGTTGTTAAACGAATCAGCTGTTGTTAAGTGAATCATGCAGTCGTTAAAGGAATCCGGTTTCCCTCATTGACTTCGCTTGTCGGAAGCCTGTTGGGAAGGTCACAAATGGCAACCCTATGCTGCAAACGGCCGTAAATGTGAGTCAGTTTGATCACGTGTCCCTGGAGATATTGACATTGTCATAAGTATGAAAACCAGTCCTAAGTCAACTTTTTTTCAATGCCGTTGTACTTTCAAATAGCCCCTAAATGATTGATTATAAGCCGAGGACTACTTGTGTAAGACATAGACGTATATTTTATTTTATTTTACTTTATTTTATTTTTATTGTATTGTTTTATTTTATTGTTTAGTTTTATATCCTGGGCATTTTAATATATTTTTATGGAAGTTTTATAAACCATCAAGAACTGCTTGGAATGCGGTGGGTGAATAAATTAATAGATAAGTAATTAAAAAAGAAGATAAATTTTTGCGATGCTTGACGCTTTCAGCCAGTGAAATAAAAGAGTTAGGGCCTTTAAGAAGCCTGAATTGCTCTCTGCTCCCAAATGATTTAGCATCCCTTGCAATGAGTAGCGGGTTGGACTAGATGACCTCTGGGCCTCCTGCCCAATTCCAGGATTATTCTGGTGAGGAGTTGCAAGACTGGACTTGCTGCCTGATGGCTCACCGCTGAGCTCACATGCCTTGTGAGGTCCTTCGTGGATGATGCTGGTGCATCATCCACATCCCATCACATGCGCGATGACAGCACACCTGTGGCTTGTGCAATGAATGTGTAAAGCAGGAAGCCCTTCAGATGCCAGTTTCTCTCTCTCTCTCTCTCTCTGTGTGTGTGTGAACATGCTTATTAGCATTTAATCCTGGCATTTAAGCGGCTGAGAGGTGGGATCCTTCCGTTTCTGAGCTCCCCTTCCTTGCAGGTAGGAATTTCACACCTGTAACAGCTGTACAATTGTAAAGGTCACCAAGGTGATTAGGGGACTGGGGGCTAAAACATATGATGAAATGGCTACAGGAACTGGGCTTGGCTAGTCTAATGAAGAAAAGGACCAGGGGAGACAGGATAGCAGACTTCCAATATTTGAAGGGGGGAGGTTGGACTAGATGACCTACAAGGTCCCTTCCAACTCTGTTATTCCATATTCAGTGAAACAGAAGTTCCCTTCAGAAGTTGTGGGAGAGAATCCCAATGGATGAAAATGTGATTTAAAAAATATTAGTATGTGCAGAAATGGATAGGAGAACACTTATAGTTAAGGAAAAGAAAGAAACCCAAAACTTTTTGACTTGGGATCTGTTTTATCATTGGCTAGCTGATAAAAACAGGAGCTAGAAACAGGGAAATATAGGGTAAGGATCAGTGATATAAAGAAGGCATGTTGAATAATATTAATATTAAGCAAATAATAATATTATTACTAACAGTACTATAATTAATATTGATGTAATGAATATCATTGTAAATATTCTGATTATTAGTTCCTAAAACTATTTGTACCCAGACAACACAATGTTCAATTGAAAATGGAGTTTTTATATGTTATAAAATAAAAACTTTTTTTTAAAAAAAGAGGAAGTTGTGGGAGCTTCATCCCTGGAAGCTTTCAAGAAGGGACCGGGCTGCCATCAGTAAGAAATGGCAGAAATTTCCTGCATGGGCAGAGGGTTG
Organism: Bungarus multicinctus; assembly: GCA_023653725.1. Taxonomy (NCBI): domain Eukaryota; kingdom Metazoa; phylum Chordata; class Lepidosauria; order Squamata; family Elapidae; genus Bungarus; species Bungarus multicinctus. Next base: position 3,434,405 of record CM042844.1, read on the forward strand.
GACTAGATAACCTCCAAGGTCCCTTTCAATTCTGTTATTTTATATTAAGTGGAACAGATTGCCTTTTGGAAGTAGTGGGAGATTCATCCCTGGAGGCTTTCAAGAAGAGACCAGACAGGTATCGGTCAGAAATAGTGTAGAGTCTCCTGCTTGGGCAGAGGGGGTTGGACTAGATGACCTCCAAGATCCCTTCCAACTCTGTTAATCTGTATCTGTACCACAACTGTTAGCAGAGCTGAGGGGTCCAGGTTTTTTCCTTAATTGGAAGGTTTGGGTAGGCAAAAGCTTGGTTGTGGGGATACAGCCGGGACAGGAGTCCTTAACTTACGACCACAACAGATCCTGAAATTATCGTTGCTAAGTGAGACATTGGTGAAATGAGTTTTGTTCCATTTTACGATTTTTCTTGCCTCGATTGATAAAGTCACTAACTTGGTCGTTAAGTGAATTTGTTACACGGTCAAAGCCAGATGTTTAGACTGGATTTGGCCCTTTTTGTCCACCTATCGAGTCCTTCCCCAAGGATCTGGGACAGCCAGATGTGGAAGTTGGAGGGGATTAAAGAAATCGTCGCAGGATTTCAGCTGTTCCAAGTCAAGCTGCCTTTTGCAATTGACCGATGGGGATTATTTTTGGCAATGCCGCCGATGGTTATTATTTGTGGTTCCTCACGCCGTCAACCAGATGTTTAGACCGGAGCTGGAATTTCGGGCTACTTATCAGACTTTCCCAAGGATCTGAGATAGGCAGATGTTGGTGTGAGATGGTGTTGAAAGATCGCAAGGTGTAAGTTTGTTCCAGGTCAGGGCTGCCTTTTGCAGTTGACCAAAGTGGCTTGCGTCAATTCCAATGGTTTATTCGGTTTATTGTAGTCAAAAGCATCACAATTAAAATAGCACACAAGTCGTCCTCGACTTAACAGCGGTTCGTTTAGTGACCGTACAAAGTTACAACGGCACTGAAAAAAGTGATTTATGACCGTTTTTCACACTTATGACCGTTGCAGCATTCCCCACAGCCACGTAATCCAAATTCGGACGGTTGGCAACTGGTTCACATTTATGACCGTTACGGTGTCCCGGGATCACGCTGACAAGCAATTTATGGGGAATCCAGATTTACTTAACGACCAGATTACTCAGTGAACAAATGCAATGATTCACTTAACAACCATGACTAAAAACTAAAGTTGTAAAATGGGGCAGAGTCACTTAACAAACATTTCGCTTCGCAAACGCAAATTTGGGGCTCGGTTGTGGTCGTGACTCGAGGACGGACTTGTGCTGCTCTACGACATAAATTTTTAAAATATAAAATGCAAGGTTAAAATATGGAAGATCGAATTTGGATCGGTTCCTGAGACCAGAGATCTAACTCTTCTGAGTATTTGGACTTACGATCTTACATCTTCATCCTGGGACACATATATTTGTCTTCGTTCGTGAGATTAAAATAATGTAAAATATATGGCACACATACATTTGCATTCATTGATGAGATTAAAATATGTACAAATTAAACAGATCTTGCCCAGAAACTAGCAACATTAATTTCTTTCTGTCCTGCTACCTCAAATGTACACTGAATGGTATACAAAGGGGGCTTTCTGATGGTTGCTATTATGGTTTGTTGCACAGTCGGCCAGATGTTTTGACTGGATTTAGCCTTTTTGTCCACCTATCGAGTCCTTCCCAAGGACCTGAGATAGCCAGATGTGGAAGTTTGATGGTGTTAAAGATCTTATCTTATCCCAGGTTGCAAGCTGTCCTCAGTAGAGCTGCTTTATGCAATTGACTAGGGATTTGTCAATGCCGATGTCTATTACTGTGGCTTGTTGTACATATCAATACAAAGTATATATATATATATATATATATTTTTTGCCACCACAAAAAAAGGCACCAGGTCTTATTTTCAGGGGATGTCATCCACTGACAAACCTCACTTGCGTGTGTGTCCCCCGGCCTCTTTTCGCTGTCAGAGGCCTTCAGGAACTCCTTCTGCGGCCAGCAAGGCTTCCCTGAAGGCCTCTGCATCCCATAATAGAGCTCTGGATCGATCCAGAGCTTTGTTATCAGCTCCAGAGGCCTTGCTGGCTGCAGAAGAAATGGGCCACCAGGCCAAGTGTTTGGGGTGTGCGAGGCCTGGCTACACCTGTCCAAAGGGAAGTAGTAGGGCAACTCCACCTACCCGCATCCCCACAATAGCTTAATTTTTACCCATCCACTCTGGAGTGGGTGGGATCTTAATTAGGACTTATTTTTGGGGGTAGGGCTTATATTGGGCACGCATGTAAAAAAAAAATCAAGCTAGGCCTTACTTTTGGGGTAGGTTGTATTTTGGGGGAAACAGGGTAGTAACCTAATTTTCTAGTTTCTATTTTATTTTCCTTTTAGTCACATGCTAAAAAAGTTCACGGATTAGGCAGATCGATTAAGTTGGGAACACTACTTTTCTGAAAGTGTACGGGGGCAGCGTGTCAACTCAGAATATTTCTCTGGTCTTTGTAGAGTTGCCAACAGAAAGGGAGAGGGGGGAGCAGTGCGGCAGCTTGCAAACCGAAACTGCATTCCATCAATGTTTTCAAAGATAGTAACTAGGTGACGGAAGTTTCTGCCGTGTAAAATTCTAACTGGAGAGCCCGATTGATGACTCTGGGCTATGGATGTGTCCCATTGGAGGATATGAATTAGGATACACCCAAGGGGTGGGGGAAAACCTGGGTTAAAGGTGACAATGAATGATATGTCTTAAGAGTTTTATTTATTTTTATTTTATTTATTTATTTGTCAATTGCTTACAAGATAATAGGTATAAGTAAAACATAGTTGTGAATACATGGATACATATAAAAAAAAAAATATATAAAAGAAACAATAGGACAGGGACGGTAGGCACGTTGGTGCGCTTATGCAGGCCCCCTACAGACTTGGCTGCACCCAAGTCATGCTTGCATGTTAACTCCCAATAAATCCTTTTTGAAGTTTTGGAAGTTTGGCCCGAGACTCATGATTTAAATGGGGGTAACTACTGGAATCCTGACACTTGAAAACTTTTAAGATGGCTGGACTTCAACTCCCAGAATTCCCCCAGCCAGTCATGGCTGCTTTTTCTCTCTCTCAATCTCCTAAAGTGGAGAGAGATTGCAGAGGAAGGAATTACAAGAGAGTATAAACTATGCTGGCTGGGGAGAATTCTGGGAGTTGAAGTCCACCCATCTTCAAATGGTCAAGGTTCATAAATGCTAGTACAGATAGTTCTCAAATTACAACAGTTCACTTAGTGGCCGTTCAAAGTTACGACGACCACTGAAAAAAGTGACTTACAGCCGTGTTTCACACTTAACGACCACTGCCTCTCCACAGTCACGTGATCAAAATCCAGACGCTTGGAAAGTGGCTCGTTGAGCTCCCAAGTCTGAGCCGACTCTGCCCAACACCATAGATTTTTCTCGGGGAGTTACGTGGGTTTAGAACCCCTATAAAAATATTTTTAAAATAACAACGCTTCAGTTACTCCGCGGTTTGACCTTCCTTCCCCTTTCCTGTGAAATCCAGCTCAGTCAAAGAAAAAGAAGAAGAAAAATGTTGTAAACTTCTCTATTTTTTAAAGTTCAAGTGAAAAACAATTTTTTAACATCTTTTCCAGCGGACAAATCTTATTTATTTCCAGTTTGAATCTCTCCTTGTTCAGTTTCCATCCATTATTCCTTGTCTGGCCTTTGGGGGCTTTGGAAAATAGCTTGACCCCTCCCTCTCCTCTCTGTGGCAGCCCCTGAAATATTGAAACACTGCTATCCTGTGTCCCCTGGTCCTACTAAGTGGTCTTACTAAGGCTTTACAGAGAGGTATTAGTACTGCCCTTGATCTCGATTGTATCCCGCTGTTAATGGCAACTTAGGATTGCATTGGCTTTTTTGGCTGCTGCTGCACATGGCTGGCTCCTATTTAATTACTTATAAAGCTTTAGTAAGACCACATAAAGCTTGAGTAAGGTCACAACTTGAATACTACATACAGTTTTGTTCACCACACTATAAAAAAGATGCTGAGACTCTAGAAAAAATGCAGAGAAGAGCAACCAGGAGGATGAGGGGACTGGAGACTAAAATGTATGAAGAATGGTTGCAGGAACTGGGCCTGGCTAGTCTAGGGAAGAGAAGGACCAGGGGAGACAGGAGAGCATCTTCCAATATTTGAGGGGCTGCTCCAGAGAGGAGGAGGGACAGTCAAGCTATTTTCCAAAGCACCCAAAGGCCAGACAAGAAATAATGGATGGAAACTGATCCAGGAGAGATTCAACCTGGAAATAAGGAGGAATTTCCTGACAGTGAGAACCATCAACCCATGGAACAGAAGTTGTCTTTAGAAGTTGTGGGAGCTTCATCCCTGGAAGCTTTCAAGAAGACACTGGACTGCCATCTGTCAGAAATGGTGTAGGGTTTCCCGCTGGAGCAGTGGGGTTGGACTAGATGACCTCCAAGAACCTTTCCAACTCTTTGATTATCTGTTATCTGTTAATTGATTGGAAAGGAAGCTGCTTTTGTGAGCCGCAGTTCATGGCTTTGGGTAAAATATAGGCAGTTCTCAACTCCACACAGTCGAGGCCAACATATCCGTTGCTAAGTGAGACAGTTGTTCAGTGAGTCGTGCCCCATTTTGCCCCTTTCTTGCCAAGTTCGTTTAAGTGAATCATTGCCGTTGTTACTCATTCGTTACGTGAAATACGGCTGCCCCCATTGCCCCACTTTGCATGTCCGAAGGTCGCAATAGAAGATCGTGCTGCGACCGTCGTAAATAGGAGTCAGTTCCCAAGCGTCTGAATTTTGATCACATGACTGCAGGGAGGCTGCAATGGTCGTAAGTGTGAAAAACGGGCATAAGTCACTTTTTTCAATGATGTCGTAATTTTGAACGGTCACTAAACGAATAGTTGTAAGTCGAGGACTATGAGTAGCTGATAAAAAATGCTTCGTACCCAATTCGTCCTTTCTTTCTTTCTTTCTTTGTCTCTCTCTCTCTTCCTTTCCCTTCTCCTTCCCTCTTTTCTTCCTTCCTCCCTCCCTCCTTTCTTTCTTTTTCTTCTCCCTCCCTTTTTCCTTCCTTTCCTTTTTTCTCTTCATTCTGTTTTTTCTTCTTTCATCTTTCTCTCCTTTCTTTCCTTTTCTTTTTCTTTCTGTTCTTCCTTTCTCTCCCTTTCCCCTTTTTCTTTCTCTTCTCCTTCCCCCTTCTTCCCTTCCTTCCTTTTCTTTCTCTTCATTCCCTATTTGTTTCTTTCTCTCTTCTTTAATCTTTCTCTCCCTTTCTGCTTTCCTTCCTTTTCTTTTTCTTTCTTTCTGTTCTTTCTTTGTTTCTCTCCCTTTCCCCTCTTTCTTTCTTTCTTTCTTTCTTTCTTTCTTTCTTTCTCTTTCTTTCTTTCTTTCTTTCTTTCTTTTTCTTTCTCTTCTCCTCTCCTTCCCCCTTCTTTCATTCCTTCCTTTCTTTTTCTTCATTCTTTATTTGTTTCTTCTTTAATCTTTCTCTTTTTTTTTTTTTTTTTTTTTTTTTTCTTATCTTTCCGCTTTTCCTTGTCTTCTTTCTCTCTTTTCCTTTCTCTTCTCACCCGTTCCTTTCCCCTCCTTATTGCTAATCTCCTTCCCTCCTTTCTCACTCTTTGGGGCCCTCTCTTTTCGTCCCCTCTCTACCATTCTTTACTCTATCTCTCTCTTTTCCC